>JABXWE010040719.1:0-19370 GCA_014611495.1 Limonius californicus | reverse complement strand
ATATAAATAAAATAATTTCAGCAATTTACGTCACTGCTCAAAAATACCAAATAAACTAAATTTTTTAACCTTAATCAGCTTCGATCATTTGTAATTTGTTCGGGTTTTCATATTACCTTCTTGTTTACAATATTTAGTGGCTAAATTGGTCGTCATGATTACGCTTATAAAGATATAAAGTATTAATCAATTGTAATCAAGTAATTAGTAATATCGTTAGTATTTAATAACTTATAATATAACAGAGAGAACCATGAAACGGCAGTTACAATTAAGTAAATCTTGCACTGTGACAAAATTTAAATAAATACAGAACAGAATTCCATTGAAAACCAAAAAAGCAATTTAAGACAAGAACAAGAGCTCCAGAAGTTTTGGGATCGCTGAAATGCGCGCGCACTTTGGATTGGAATTTCTCGATTATTAAAATCATTCGATTATTGAAATTATTCTATTATGCCCATCACTAGGACGGACCATATAAGGTATTATATCTCGTAGCTACACCCAACGAGGGAAAATTCAGAATAGTGCAGAGTGGGGACTACATACATAGGAAATTCCACCTAGCATGCGGATGGTTCGAAAATCGAGTGGTTGCCCGTGCAGGTATACAGGGTGACTTAATAGTTATGCAAATATTTTAACCACTGATTGTTCACATCAAAAGAATGCAATATATTCAAAATTGCCTTATAAAAATGTTTATAGTTTTTGAGAATCACATAGAAGTTACCTTGTTTGAGAGCCACTGACATTATTCAAATTTGGCACACAGCTTTTGAATTATGAGATGTGACCAGTAGAATCAGAGGATTTTAAACTGAGACTAAGAAGGCGCTAAAGTTTAAAAACTTCCTGCAATAAAAAACGCTTTGCCCTTTATGAATTAATGAATAAGCCCATTTCAATTAAAAAAAACGAAAAGATGAACAACGAACGAAACATCTTATTTGTGATTGTTAAAAATTAAATCGTAAAATATATTAGAGTTAAAGCGAAGTAGCTAAAAGAGATGCTCAAAATGCTGACCAGCGTTGGCAATACAAGACATCCGAACGCGTTCCAAAACTCCTGCACTTTGACCAATTTGCAATGTGGGGATATTAACTAGTAGCTGGAGTTCTTCAACTGTGTCGACTGGAGTACTGCAAACAAGTTGCTTCATGTGACCCCATACAAAAGAAATCAGAAGGTTTTAAGTTAGACGATGTTGGGGGCCACAATATCGGTCCATTACGGCCTATCCAACGATTTTGGAACCTGTTATTCATCCAACCTATCACTTGTGCAGCATAGTGAGGTGGAGGGCCATCATGGAGGTAAAGCTTGTTCTGCCGCGTACGTAGCGGAACTTCCTCTAGCAACTCTGGTAGAACATTTTCCAAAATATCGAGGTAACCATATCCATTTAACCATCTGGGCAGAACGTAGGGACCAATAAGATGATCTCCAACGATTCCTATCCAGACATAGATGGAAAATGATTGCTGGAAGTGACATTCTCGAATTTCCTAAAGATTTTCATCACTCCAAATCTGCGTGTTATGAGCGTTATGAACATCATAGAGAAACTAGCCTCCTCAGTAGCTAAGATATTGGCAACAAAATTTGGATTTTCACTTTGATTCTGTTGAAGCCATTCGCAAAACTGAACACGACGAGGTAAATCACCTGGTTTCAGAGCCTGGCCATTTTGAATATTATGGATGTAATCCTTGTTCTTTTACAGTTTTGCCATACTGTAAACTGGGATATTCCTACCTGATTAGGAAGACGTTGTGTATTTACTGCGGCTGGTTTTCCACGTTCTGAAAGATCTCCATTTCGGCATTGAAGATTTGATTCTCACGTTTCCGGCCAATATCGCGTTGGTCCATTGCAAAAGATCCAAAATTTTTAAGGTGTTGAACTATACTCACAAAGGTTCGCTTGTTGGGCAGTCGCCGTCGAGGGAAACGTTCACGATACAAATTTCGAGCAAGTACAGCATTCTCACGGGTTTCTCCATAAATTAATATCACATCAGTCCTCTCTCAGCATTGCTAAAATCCATTTTACGGTATTTTCAGAACGAAGACGTCAATGTGACGTTAATAAAAAACAACCTTCTTTGATTTTTAATTACTTTTTTAAAAATACCTGTGGCTATCAAACTTGTTTAGAACAATTTCAAACTGATTTTTTTGAAAATTAAGAATTGTTTTATTGGACGAATTGTATTATTTTACCGTCCTCTGTTACCAGTTAGAATATTTGCATAACTATTAAGCTCACCCTGTATATAGGGTAAAACCAAGAGGAAAACTTAGCTTGCCTCTTGGCAGGTACATTTCGGTGAAAGGTTTGGCACTTATAAATGGAAGTTCCTCGGAAAGGGCTGAAAAACTTCTTAAGCTAGGCAGAACCCAAATTATAATCCTCACGAGCTTTCTAAATGGACACACATACATTAAGGAACACCTCAGTAGAATCAAGAAATTTGAAGGAATCTGCACGTGTTAACCCTGCAATGAGGAACCACAGTTATCAATGCACGTTCTGTGCAAATGCGATGCGTTGGATAAGCTGAAGACAACATATATTTGGGCAACCAATGGAACCGAAGACACCCTTTGTGATTCCTGTGCACCATGCTGCATGGTACCTGGATCATAGATTGAGTGGATATTAAATAACCAAGTTGAGCGCAGTAAGCCTTTTAGGCTGCAGTGCCTCCAGAATCTATGGCAGACAGACCCGCGGGGGAAAAGGAAGATCGAAAAAATACCTGTAAATCAGTTGAATTATATGTATAGTTATTACGCAACGTTGTAGGAATGTGGTAAAAACATCTGTACACTACACACTGTTCCCCTAAATGCAACTGGAATCAAACATTGAACAAGTGTGCCAATCTTTAAGTGTGCATATTGCCCTCCAAGTTTGTAGTTTTACTAAAAAGTACTCGGGTAACCACCATTTATCAAAATTTTGCGAATCTATCTTTCACCCATTTTTAATATTGTTCATGAAAGGAACGCATATTACAAACGTTGAAAGAAGCCGTAAGAACATTCCTAACCATCGTTCCAGATTCGAACATTTAAAACTGCTTCCAATGGTAGGATTGACAGCGGCAAATGTTAAATAATGAACGTAATTAAATATTATTAAAATAACGTAATCAATTTCCAGGTTTAAACGTTTCAATTATTTTTAGAAATAAGACTAAATTATTCAAGAAGCTTAAATATCTCTAATTATCTTAACGCGAAGGCAACGATGTTTTATGCAAAATGAATTAATTTGCTTCATTCTGTATTTTTGCTTTTTATTCCTAAAACTGTCTAAAAAAAGATCTCTCAGAAAACAGCCAGCATCATAAAGAAGTGTTTAAAAAATGTTTTAGAGATATCTTTGTGCACGTGTGAAGTACTCAAAAACGCTTCAGCGGAAGTTAATTTCCCATGAACTTTCACATTTAGCTTTGTTAACGGCACAGGTAATCATGAGCAAAAATTTAATAGCAATTTCGTAAAGGTTAAAACAGAATGCCTTCTATAAATTCGTAACAGGAATTAAATTAATTGAATTTCTCTAACAAAGCCGTGCTCGTATTTGACATTCCAATATACCAAGATACTACAAGATAAGCCGGAATTTAGAGATTTTGACTACTAATTCTTAAAACTAACAAAAAATTAATTTAGCGGCGAGAAAAAAATGCAAATTAATATTTTTTTAACTAAAATTATGCCGTTGAATATAAAATGAAATACATCCCAAATAAAAAAACCACTTAATACTTCATCTCTCTCTTTAAAGCTAGATATTCAAGAGCTTCTGAGAAAACGGAAACTTAACGCAGGAAGGAGACGAGCAAAAAGAAAACTAGAGGAAAACATTAAATCTCTGACCTAAAATTATACTGAAATAGCACTTCAATAGTTTCATCTATCACCGAAGCATCGCCAGTGGCGTATGTTATTGATGATTTTTCCCTCTATTGTGATTCTTTCTGTATCTCTTCTGCGTGCGCTTGGGCAAATATATTCGGGAGCTTCATTAAGTAAGAACGGCGAAATGACACACCCCTATCTTACTTTACGTTTGATTTTAATTTAATCTACTTTATCAGTTTCCTTTCTTATCCAGGTAGACTAATACCGTATAGTAGTAGTCTGATTCCAATTTACGTATTTAATTAATTTTCCAGCTTCACTATCCTATTCTATTTAGATGTTTTAAGAACTTGTACGACGAACTAAACAGAGTGCTGTCTCAAGTACGTATCCACATAACCCAAGTTAACCTTGACTGTCCACAACGTGATCGTTTCTTAACCTGGAAAGATGACCTATCTGCGGTAACTCAAAGGCGTCCTTTGTGCATCCTTAGTGGTTACCAAAACTAGAGTATCCGTTCCGTTCAACTTACAGTTGAGAAATAGTTATTCTAAATTGTTAACTTTAACAAAAATGTTGACGTTTGATTAACTTTCAAGTGCACATTACAGCTGCATATCTTTAAAGCGACTTATAGTGGTTAGTTTTGGGTTACAAGCTCTATAACAGGTTTTAAAAGTCAACAGAGAGATACTTGTAAATCCTTGCTAAGTGATAACCATAGTAAGTTGATAATAATTGCACATACTGTTGTGAATAACTATATTGCAATTGGATTTAAAAATATTCGTCATTTTCGCTACTGACCGAATATCATATTGTCCCGTAATGGATAAAAAGATTAATTATAACTTTGATCTAATTGTAATGTTATTATTGTTCTTTCTTTCTCATTTTTGAATTACTTACAGCAATGAGTAACGGAAACATACAAATTGTTCTTGAACCTATAATACAATAAACCTAAATAATCTATTTTGGCTACGTTATGTTTCGATCATGTTGAAAGGATACTGTTTTTACCGTTAATAATCTAGATTATGATTAAAATTAAGATTAATCGGATTATTGTAAACTAAATCATGCTCTGTTGGAGGTAATTGTTATCCTAATTTATAAATTTAAACCTTAAAATATAAGAAGGTATATTCCGAGCTTTCTTGGATTTTACGATTTGCAATGTGTTGTTTTGGAATGGTGTTTTTAAGTGAACTTCGTGAGTGAACTGTTGTGGGGGCTTCGGTGTTTCATTTTGATGCTGGATTGATATGTCCAAAGTTATGTAGGGGCCCTGAAAAATGAATATTTTAAATATGGTCATTTGAACATTGTAAATTTACATATGTCAAGGTTAATATAAGAAACTAAGATTAATGATTCGTGTTAATAGTTTATGTTTTATGAGAGGAAGGTTTTTATGTGCATTTATTTATGTAAATATCAATGTAATGTATGGATTTGGTAGTTTTTATAAACTTCACCTATTTTGGGGTTAGATTTTATTTCTTCTTCTTCTTCTTCCTCCTTTATTTAGGCAAGCGCCTGGGTGTTTCCACCGATGTTGAGACCCAGCTCTGTTTCCATTGTTTAGGTGGTCGTCCTACTCTTCATTTGCCATGTGGGGTATTGTCTCTAGCTACTTTTGGTAATCGATCAGGGTCCATTCTGTCCACATGAGCGTTCCATTCCTTCCTTCTACTTTTTATAAATTTCCGGATGTTCTGTATGTTGCATTGTAGGTGTATTTCCCGACTTGGAACTCTATCTCTTAATGTTTTTCCAGCTATTGTTCTTAGTGTTCTCATTTCTGTTGTTTCTAGTTTGTTTCTACTTGTTGTCTTGTTCCGCTGCATATGTGAGTATCGGCCTCACATATATATATATATATATATATATATATATATTTTTGTTTTGTTTTCTATGGAGATGTACTTATTTCTCCATATGACGTCCCTTAAACACTCTGATATTACAGCTCCTTTATTTGTTTGGTGTTTTACTTCTTTATATATGTCCCGTGTGCTTGATATGTTTATGTCTAGGTATTTGAATTCCATGACTTGCTGTATGATGGTTCCTTCTATCTCTAATTTGCGTAAGGGTTCTCGAGAGATTGCCAGACATTTTGTTTTTTCTTTAGAGACTTCCATGTTTAAAGTTACAAGTTAGTATAACATTCGTTGTAGATCGTCTTCATTTTTAGCAGTTAAATTGACGTCATCGGCGTAGCATATTGTTTTGATTTCTTTTTCTCCCATTTTATATCCTTTTTTTATTTTTTACGCTATCTATGACCTTGTCCATTATTACATTGAATAGCATAGGGCTTAGAGAATCTCCTTACGTACACCTACGTGCACTGGTATGTCGCTTGTTTTAAGGTTGTTTGTTTTTATACATGTTTTGGTGTTGCTGTATATGTGAAAATCAAGTTACTGCCTTTTTTGTGGATTGGTTCTGTGAGGCTGGTCTTCATTTTATTTGGTATTTTCTGTTCCTTAATGATAATTTTTGTGAGTGTTAATAATTCGTCGATTAGCGTTTCACCACCAAATTTTAGTAGTTCATTTGCTATTCCATCGTTTCCTGGTGCTTTTCTTCCCCGTAGTCCTTTGGTTGCTTTTAGGATATCGTCTTTTTCCACTGTGACGTCATTTTCGTTATTTGTCCTTGGGATTTGTGTCATGTTATCGGTACTATTATTGCAAATTAAATCAGTAAAATGTTGAGTCCATTGGTCCGCTGTCATTCTATTTCTGATGTAATTCTCGTTTACTTCATTTTTCCTGTTTCGTATCAGTTTCCAGATTTTTGTGTGTGTTGCTGTTAGGTCTCGTTCCATTTCACTTGTGAATTGCTCCCAGTACGCTTCCTATATTCTACGTATTCTGTCGTTTGCTCTGTTTCTGATTTGTTTGTATTGTGTGTGATCTTCTTGATTCATTGTTGTTTTGCACTTCATGTAATCTTTCTTCTTTCCTACGCTTAGCTGCTTTATTTCCCCTGTGAACCACGGCGCTTTCGTCTTCATGTAAGTGCCGACTGTTCTCGTTCCGCATGCTTCTAGTGCTGCGTTAGTTACATTAGTGTTCATTTTTTCCAAGCTGTTTCCACATCGTCTTCGTCATCTATTTTATTTTGGTCAATGTTTTGTCCCAGCCTTTGTCTATACAGTTCTTTGGTACTCTCGTTTTCTAAGCTTTCTATGTTAAGTTTTTTTGTGTTATTTTGACGATTGGGTTTTTTATTTCTGAGTTTCGTTATCCTTAGTTTGCATAGAACTAGCCTGTGGCCACTACCGACGTTTGCGGAGGTTAGTGTTCTTAAATCCAAAATGTGTTTTGGGTGTACAGATCGATTTGTCATGATATAGTCCATCACTGAAGTTTGTCCTCTGCTGTTTTGCCATGTTACTTTATATTTTTCATTGTGCTCGACGAAAGAGTTGTTAATTCGCAGGCTGTTCTGGCAGCAGAAGTCGACAAGTAGATCACCGTTATTGTTTTCTGTTACTTCATTGAACCGTTGTTTTAATCCGTCAATTATGCTATTACCTATTCGAGCATTAAGATCACCCATAATTATTAAATAGTGATCTTGTGGTACCATGTCTATTTCGTTTTGTAGTGTCTCATAGAAGGCCTCCCTTTCGTTTTTAGGTTTTGAGATATCAGGGGCATACACACTTATAATATGTATTTTAAATTTTTCCAAGTTTAAGGTAACTTTTATTATTCTCTCGTTTGTATACACGATGCCTTCTATATTTGTTTGGAGCTTTTTGTTAATTAGTACTCCTACTCCTTCTTCTGCGCGGTCTTCTTTATTCCTTCCACTGTATGCCAATATATAGTCTCCGTATTGGCAAGTTCCTTTTCCTTTTCTTTTTGTCTCTGCCAGCGCACATATGTCGATATGTTTTTCGGATATTTCTTGTATTACTTTCTGATCTCTTTTGTTCCATGGCATGATATTCCATGTGGCTAGCCTGTGTTCATTTTCCAAAATCCTTTATTCCTGGTTCGTTGCTTGGTCGTTTTCCGTATAGTCCGTCCATTTCCGAGGCTATCGTTAGTTCTGTGAGCAGTATTATGTTACATCTGCAAGTAGGTTGCTAGCCCGGTGGGGTGTTGGTGACACACCGTCATTATTGGTTGAGGCTCCCATCAAATGTTGAAGCTACAGGGATTGAATAGAATCCGAATAACGAATTGGTATGTTAAACTTTCACTAATACGACTTCTTCTATCATTTCAGTTACATATACATCGAATGTCCCATGCCCCTTTTTGTAGTTGTGTTAAAATATATTTAAGTTATACATTCTTTTAAAACGTTATAACACAAGGCCAATTACTAAATATTTGTCTGTCAAATGGTTCAAGGGGTAGTTTCGAACTTTCTTTGGGCCACCTTGTTTCTATAGTTTTTACCAAATTTATATCATTTCGAGGAAATTTAATTAGTAATTATAATTTATCTTAGGCGAAATGCACATTATATAAAATTGTTGGGTCAAATAGTACCAATGTAACACCAGATTGCATTTGTTGGTTAATAGTTTTTGGTATGGTCATTTTTCTATATTATCTTTTGCAAATTAGTTGGGGAGCGGAAGATTACTTTAAAAATGCAGTGTAGATTGCCCACACCAACTGCTCCTGTAGATTTAAAGTCTTCGACTCCCACTCCCACCCCATCGACCTCCTCTCAGCCGTCTTCAGGGTTCCATATTTTCTCCCCTATTATACTCTTTATTCGCGCACGACTTCCCAGTCACAAACCCCACCCGAGTCAAAACCAGTTTTTTCGAGGATCGCACCGCCATTTGGACTTCCAAAAACCCCCCTTTCCGCATCCAGCGAAATTCATGTTGCCCTCAACCACATCTCCAAATGGACCAGCAAGTGGAGGATTAAACTCAACGGCGATAAATTAACCGTCATCCTATTTCGATATCCGAACTCATTCCTCCCAACTCCCAGACTGTATCCAACCGACATAAGTATTTCTGCCCACAATCATGCAATCCCCCTTTTAAGCTAGGCCCGATACATGGGGATCACCTTCAGAAATACCTGCTCCCTAATCCTCGACATCCGAGAAACCCTGAAAAAGTCCGAGACCGTTCCAATCTTCTTCGGCGCATCTAAGGCCGCTTCCACGGCCGCGACTCTCAAACCCTCTTCCACACCTATAACACCTTCATTCACCGCGTCATTGCATACCGAGCCCCCACATACGCCACTCTCAAACCCCAACTCCTCCATCAAATCCAAACCACTCCCATATGCGACCGCCTCACCCACCTTCAGCAGAAATACATCTCTCGCACCCTTCATCAAGGCATTCCTATCGCCAACGAAAACCTCATGACCTCCTACAAACCTCTAAACTGTGACCTGGTTCCAGTCAACCGTGTTCCCAGGAAACCCCGGAGGAAACTCCCACGCCCCCTGCTCTCCTATCTTCCCTGTACCCTGACCCTCCACTGTTAATGAGGAGAACAGACGACCTTTGTGACCGTGTGACCCCTCAAATGTGTTACACGTACAATTACGTACGGCCGTGCCACCCCCTTTTTCTGTATTTTTTTCAAAATACCACTAGATTTACCCCCCTCTTCCACCATTGTAGCACTCCAATTAACAGAAAATACTACACTTTTATTTAACAATACAAATACCCGAGGAAGCTACAAATACCAGCCCAACCAGCCACCCCATCAACCACCAACCCATCACCAGCCCGTCAAGATGCCGCCAACCCAAAAGATGAAGAAACGAAGCCCAGGACTGAAGAGGCCCAACGCCTAGAACGCTCCACCGCTATATTATTAAGTTAACCATAAATAAAAATGAAATGTATTATCTTAAGTTTTTGAATAAACGCGTTTTCAATTCAATTCAATAGAACAAACTCGTTCCGCCAGGATGTCGAATTTATTTAGGCTTACTGTGAAATACAGAAGTATTATAAATATTTTATCATGTGCAAGATTATATTAGGAGGATTAGGAGTTTCGAAATTAATATAAAAACACTCAAATACGGGTCACGAGAGACCAATTTCCGCCCTCCACGTAACTGACATTATTTCCGTCGGGCGAGAGATAATAAAACACTCTGAATTGTTTTTAAGTAAAACCCTAGCAACTAGACCCCGATATTCCATATTGATCGTTTATGGTAGTTATTCGGGGTATCAATAAAAGTGTTGGTGATCACGCTTCATTCTTTCTTTCTTTACTGCAGCTATTTCAGTTGTGTCGGTTATTTCTAAAAAAGTTTAAAAATCTTTAGCTCCGCCACGTGGCAATGTTGGTACTTACAGTTGTTTCAACCACTGCTAACAGAGTTTAGTAATAAGCTGTACTGATATCTTCATTTTTAACTCGTCATGGTACTGTTGGAGTTATTTCAACGATTACTAAAGAATTCTACTAATGAACAAACAATTTCACAGACTAGTGAAGGAGGCGGACAACTAAAAATTATGTAGAACAATAGTACAGAACTAGTACTTACCCACTGGGAACCAAGACTGACGAGAAAAATAGTACAGGTTGTGTCAACTAATATTACAAAGATAGTACCAGTTGGTAGTATGTATTAATATCTTATCTTACCGCATTATGGTACTACCTCGTTACTTCGTACAGGTAAATAGAGTTAAAAAATTGATAGGGGCAGGTACTACTAGGGTATAGTGGTACGTTTATCACTACTTCATCATAGCACTGGTTGTTACACTTATGTGAACTATTCCTTAACAAGCCTACTAAGTACTGAACCATATTGCTGTCGTTATCTCTATCTGATTATATTACTGGTAATCACAGTTGTTTCATCATGCTAAAGAAACCTACCAATGAATTGTAGTGGTATCTTTATTTTTGCCTACAATTGTTTCAATTATTACAAGGGGAAAACTGTCAGTAACCTACTACGATATCTTCAACTCCATAGCTTCGTACTACTGCTAGTTGTTTCAACTATCACTAATGTAGGCTGTCAATTAAGTGTCCCTATTGCCAGTTAATATTAATATTATAAACTAGTAAATGTCGTTGTCCTCTGCGTGAGGACTATTACTTATCAGTCTTTGCTATCGTAAAATCACTAGAATCATTAGGTTCACACGTGACGAGACTTCTATTTTAGCATGCGTGACTACAGTTTATGTAGCTGCTGTAGTTTTACCAAAACAGTAAATAATTTTACTATTTTCATAATCCTTATGTATGGATATAGCAATAAGTAAATTAATTTTCTCAAAATATGAGTAGATATAAGGCAATGTATAGCTAGACGATTAAATCCTTGACAAGAAAACTTCTCAAAACAACATACATAGTGTTACTACTTTAAAGGAATAACTCTCGTATCTTGAAATATTAGAGTACATTTTACCGACCCAGATGCAAGTTTTTATGCCCGTATAAATGGCATTTTTAGTGGGACTTGATCTATAGATTCACCGTCAAACAAATTTGCGCTCCGAGGAAGCTTCTCCAGCACTGTGAAATAATAGGTGCTTGTGTCGTATAACAGAGGTTATGAATTATTCTGCACAGCGTGTATGGAGAAACGCACAGCTGCTGCTAATAGCACTTAAATAATTTTTCCATTTACATTGCCAAATGGCTTTTATTGCAGTTAAGAGCACTAAAGATAAAAATACCATTATTTATGTGTATGCTGTAAAATGGCAGCAGTTTCCAAATTTAACTCATTTAGAAATGTCCAAAACCGTTAATAGTTAAAATTTTCTAAGGAAATTGCTCATAAATTAAATACCATACACGTTATTTCTTTGTTCACAAAGTGTTTTGCTAAGACATAAATTACTTTGTAACTGCAAGTTCCTATTTCAAAATATGGTTTCCGAAGAATCTCTTTACATCCATTGTTACAATGCAGTTTTACAGCGTGAAACGTTAAAATATATGGTATATTTGATGATCGAACGCTTCCTTATATAATTTCATAGCTAAGTGTATGGTCGCTGATTAGTTTATAGTAGAGGGTGTTTAAAGTTAGCCCCTTCAATTTTATTAATCAATTCAAACTTCAAATTAAATAATTTAGTGAACCATTCATTTACATGAAAAAATTAGAGCGTTCACTGTTACTTTCAGGCAATCATTTGAGTACGTCGTTTCAATGGTAGATCAAATGTTGATTGACATCATTTAATCGTTAGGACTCCATCATATTATATGGAATATTGGAAAATCTGAAAGCGAAAATAACAGAAATATTGAAACTTTGACTTATGTACCAAAAGGGACAATAGAAGGGAAACTATACAAAAATAACATTAAATCAATTGAAGTAGTAGATGACAGAGTTGTAAATTAGATTAAATATACCTATTATTCAATGGTTGAACTTGAACGTTTTAATAATCTAGTAATTTCATTCCACTAGTTTACACTATCGTATTATTTTTTTATCTTGATCGGCGAAGCAGTTTTTAATGAAACAAAGAGAGAAATAAGTACGTATTTCTTGAAAAAAAAATTGAAGCGCCTTCACCTAATGTTCTTAAACTATAGATTGCAATTGTCCTCTGATTGTTAATTATGAAACATTTTAATACGATGTCACGCCTATAATCTTTACTACATACCAAAAATTAGTTGCATTACAAAAACAACTTGTAACTACGCCACTTCTTAGGTAGAGAGTTAACAAGTTCACAGATGTTAGCATAGCGGAAATCCAATCGAAGAAGGAGAGGTTCCAACAATTAATTTATAGGCGCCACCAACTTATAATTTACTAACATCATCCGAGGTGGTAAATGGAGAGTCGGACCCCAATTTATGTAGACTTAAATCCAAATCATTCGTCGTAAAATAAAAGACAAGTTGCACCCAAATCTCTTTTTACTTAATAAAAAAAAACAACCAACAATTCTAATATTTCTATACAAGAAAAATAAATTGAAATAAATTAGCAGTCCAATTTTACGTTCCTTGAACTGAATATAACCGAATTTAAATTGGGCGACACTCAAACAATTTTTCGGACCTTTATTGAGCTACTCAACTACGATACCAGTAATTTTTAGCGCATTCCGGACTCCGTGTGACGAATTCATACGTGATCAAAACGATCACGAAAAAAATGCAAGCTGTGAACTCTTACAAACGCAATATCAACCCATTATCGGAGTACCCTGTATATATGCTTTACGCAAATTGTTCCCCCTAATAAATGGAATATTGCAATCGTATTTCATATGTACACAAATCCCCAATTAAAGCCCCAATGACTCAATTTTGTGACCCCAATCAATTACTAAATTAATTCTTAAATAACGATAAAGAAATCGTAAACAACAAGGCAAGGTTACACAATTTTTAAAATGCACTTCCCTTGTTCAAGATGTGGCGGCAATTAGCTCAACCGTACACCAGACTCCTTATCTATAGCTCCAGGCATCCATTCGGTTGGGGAAAAACCTTCCCAAGGTTACTCGACCAGGACAGCGTAACAATATGAACAATACGTAGGAATGTAGAATTTTTCTACTACGTCGCCTTAATTTCGGGACGTCCAGCCGCACGAATTTTGCCTAAATTAAATTTATTGGAGATTAGAATTAAGGTTCTGGCAATTAAGACAAGACAAAAATTTTCTGGTCAAACCAACTCACCAGTAGATGGACTCTGGCATAACACCAAACAAAATCTTCTTTGCCGCAGTAAATTCTATATTAGAAATATATTCCTGGAGATTTGCTTCCCTATAAGTATGGGAAATGAGCTCCTGTGTAGCGACTCTCAAAGCGGAAAACGAATTCCCAATCGACAAACGATTTATAAGAAATAACTCACTAATCACAATATACTTCCGGCAAGATCGACAATGCTTAACCCACTGACCTAATTACGGAAAACTGTCTTTTAGAATCCCTTCCTCCTCAAACCTATGAAACTCCAGTACGCACCGCGTTGACTTGCCAGAAATGTAACTTCGAAATATTAAAAAGTCTAATAAGCAGGAGAATTACTAAATATGTAAAAAGGGTTGCCTTCTTTTAGGTGCGGAAATCGTTACAACAAGCTTGTATTAGAGAAAACTGTCAGTCAGCAGTCGAAGTTTAAGCTATCAAAGCAAATATTTACACATTTTGCTACGAATGGTTAGTCTTTTATGATAACACGTTTTGCAGTGCTGCTAACTATAATTAACTATATACGAGGGTTGCCTTCTATATGTCGGTCATCTCACCATCAACACTTCAGTTTCAATAAAATAAACCAATGCAGAAACTTCGACCTGTAGTAATGTTTCCGAGTACTGATAAATGTAGCTATTGCTCACGTTTTCAAGAAAATATAGATATAAGTAGAAAATGAGCTGTACAGGTATATTTAATTCCACGTGATTTCTCAACCTTTATACCATAAATTAAAAATTTAATCTTAAATAAACTACTTACTTTAACTAGTACTCCCATGCATAGTAATACTTGGAAGGAAATGAATGTTATTAGTATAATGAGATTAAGAGATAAAATAATACTGGATTTTTAAATTACATAATATACACATTTGACACGCTTTTCTAATATTATGAAACGCAAAAAAAAAATTATTTTTTCTACAAACGTCAGTAAAAGTTTAACTTTTAACGCATTTACTTTTAGCACTAGTGCTAAAAATAATGACGTGATTTACTATTAACACTGGTGCGATATTATAAAAAAATTTAGACATTTTAAATCAAAGGAATATTTATTTACTTAATTAAATGTACAATTAGAGAAACTGCAGTTAGAATAAGTAATCTGAGGTGGATAGTGTTTTACCTGCAACCAAAAAATTTCCTTCGGCGCTGTCATGAGATTTGAAGTTACTTGTCAACAAACGATCGAATTTTCATACCTTAGCAACAATCACGCTGCTAGCCGGAATGTTGGGAAGCACAAATGTACAAAATGAATCTTCAAACATTTCGGTGTTCTTATCTTGGTGATAATCTGCGTTGGAACTGCTAATGCTTTTTGCTGATAATTACAAACAGTTGTTAACTAAGCCAGTTTCACCACCAGCATGGATAATAATTATGTGCTTTCCTCTAGAAGGTCGAACATCTACGACGGTTTTTGTTGAATTATAAGTCTAACCTTTTCAGATCACGTCATGAGTATCATACCATATTACATCTAACCAAATTATTAATCGATTTTGCCTATGGTATAAATTAATCATCTTAAGTTATTCGTCCTGTAACCGTACAATGTGATCACTTCTATTATGTTTTGCCGTTTATTTATAACCTTATATTTAAATCCCATACCTGTTATCAAATAGCGTAAAGTTTCTGGAAAGTACACTTGTTTTGATTTAATTTCTTGAAATATTTCGCTTGCGGTGGGAAAAATATTATTATAATAGTATCTCTTACGGTTTTCCTGATTCCTACATCAATCCTAGAAAATTTCCGAGTAGTTCTTTTCTTGCGGTGTGCAACACGCCCTTTGTTTATAAGTTTTCTAATTATACTGTAGAAAACATGTGTGTCAATTCTGCCAATTCAATTTTATAATACCACACTGGTTGCCCGAGTTCGAATTTAAGTTTTTTACTCAGAACAATAACCAAATTACCATACTTTCGAAAACAAATGATTCATATTGCAAAACAAATTTAACACGATTACCTACATCGCTAGTAGACAACAGGACTCATTCTAACGTTAAGATATTTAACAATATTCAAGGAATAGATGGTCGGTCCTCCAGTGATTTTAATTTAATCTTACCTTGTTTATTTTTTCATTCATTCATACTACTGCCGCTCCCCATCGGAACCACTTTCGCATTACTTCAGGGGAGTGCGGGCGTCCCTTACATATTAGCCATTCATACAGCATGCACCCTAAACTTAAACCAACAAGCACCAACGCTATTATTCCGAGATTACATGTTACCTGGTGACTGGTAATCGCATTTGAGTAGAGATTTAAACTGTTACTAAAAGTTTGGTTCTACCTTAACTGCCTGGGCTAAATCTTTTGTTGGGGCTTGGATTGGATTACGTCTGCCATTACGTAGACAGACAGACAGTAAGGCTTGTTCTTATTGCGTCACTGTCGATCCCATAGGTACGTATTAAGGAGTAACGGGAAATCTGCTGATAAATAACAATGAACATATTATGGATAATACCTTATTAGGTCTATTTTTGGACATAAGCATTCCACATTTGATTCCAATTGTCTCTGTTCTGCGCTTTTCTGCTGCACGGCTGACCTGCAGTATATTTTATATCGTCTGTGTAGCATTTAGGTAGTCGTTCGATGGATCGTTTACCTTGGTATAACCTCGCTGCAGTATTATCTCTGTTTATCCCTCATCCTGATATTTTGCTACATTACCGGTAAAATACTACTTCTATTTCCTCACCCATAGCTTCTATTTTCGTCATGTCTCTTATGTGTTCATTTCTATTTCGCTATGTAAGACCCGATTGGATCGTTTATCTTTCCATCGCCCTCTGTGTTGTTCGAAACAGTTCTATTGATTTGTTGGTAGTCGTCATGGTTTAGGTTTTGGCGCTGTACGTCAACACCGGCAAGACACACTGACCAAATAGACAAGTTCTGATATGAATTGGTATATTATCATTATTTAGGGCATTTTTTTAATCTTCCAAAAATTGTCCATGTCCTCTCGTAGATGTTGTGTAACTTATATTTATAATACATGCGGACTTAATTTAGTACAACTTTAGTACAGCCTAAACTACCAACATTTAGAATACAACTTTAATGTCCAGCTTTAGCTAATTTTGATAAAATCATAAAAACGCCAACACTCTGCAATCAATTTATTTTGTCGCACATTACACTCATTGCTTCTTATACCGGCTTTCCAAAGTTTAGGCAGGCTGTAGCTAGGGGTTTAAACCCAGAAAGAGAGAAAGAGAGAGAGAGTAAAAGAGAGTCGTAGCGATCTTTTCTTCTCTGTGTTACTCCTTCTATGGACCTACAGTTTAACATGGACTCCAACCTACGAAAAGTTTAAACACTTCTACTCCTGAGAAGATGTATTAATCACAATACCCCGCTGTTTTGTCATTGCCTTGCGACGGAGAACGGCCACTAAAAATCCATTGTTCCGGTACTGGAAATTGAACACCAGACCTTCAGCATAAAAGTCTAACGCCCGTGACCACCTTATAATAATTATATTAGAATAGTATTAGAAGTTGTAAACCGCATCAGTCAAGCCTTGTGTCTTATTAAAATATATACATATATATATATATATATAAAATGCAGTGTTACAACAAGCTCTAATTGAGATATCTTAACCTATTTGTAATTCTAATAAAGCTAATTTAATCTACCCTGTACAAAATGAATTGTTTAATCACACATAATTCAAATAGGAAGTAAATGATTGCTTCCGATCCAGCACTTTAGTCTTTCGTTTCTGTGTAACTTGACTTCCGGGTTTTAAAACAGGTTATTTTGTTGCACTTCGTTTTTGGCAAAGCATAGAGGATACTTTTCAACCTTATCTGCGCATTCTTGAGCTGTAAATTCACAAATATTAGTAAAAACATAATGGTTTTGGCAGCTCGATATAATAATGTTAATTTGTGAATGTAATACTTTTCTTTAGAGAAAGATATGTATGAAATAATATTCTTATGTACCTAAGGTTTGTGTTAATTTTTATTAACTTTGAATATGTTTATAATAATTTATATTAATTGAAAAATTTAATTGTTAACTATTTTAAGCTTTATTGGAAATAGATCGTGTGCTATCAATATTTGAGGAAATTTGCAAAAAACATTTTAGTGTTTTCCTTTTTTTTTGTAACTTTAATTATAAGGAAGTTATTGTAGTTTATAGGAATTTGTAATTATTTTAGTTAATTTAGATCTGTAATTTGATTGGTGGAAATCTTTGGGGTTGACATAAAAATTGAAAGGTTTGTTCCGTATCATAGCAACTGAAAAATGTTTTGTAAAAATCTTTTCTTATAAAAACAAGTTAGTTGCATTTTATCCTTGTACGTTCCTCATGCGGCTCAAATTATATTTTATGTTCATGTTTATGTAATTAAGTAAATAAATGTTTGTTCCCCGTTTATCGTCGATATAATGTGTTGTTTTCCTTACGAATTTGGCAAGAATTGAAGTTAGCGTGGGTTGATAGTCTTGTGTTTATAACGACGTCGCTCATTAGTGTGATGTTTTGATTTGACAAGTGAAAATTAAACGTGAAATAATTAAATTTTATTATTGTGCAGGAAATAATGAAATAAATATTTTTATCTACAACTATTAGATAATCTATGGATTACTAAGAGAATATTGACAAGTAATGATAGTTCTTACTCTTGTCAATTGAATAATATTGACAATTCGATGGAATAATATTATTCAATCGTCATGTCAAAAGTCACGTCAAAATTGAATCATTATGCATTATTTTGGCGCAAGTAGGTTGTGCGAGGCTGCTATAGCGATGACATTTGTTTTTACAAACATTAATAATTTTGTGCTATTTTGTGCATTTCGTGAATTTCTATCTTGAGTTCTGTTTGTTTCGCGTACAAGATGAATACTACGACTAGTACGAGTGCTTTTGATGAAGTCGAAACGCGTAGCAGTACTCCTCCTAACATATTAGAGTTAGCCGCAAGCACAACAGAAAATCTGCTAGCTACAAAATCATAGGGAAAGTATGATGCCGCATATAAGAATTTTATGGATTGGCAGTCAACGCAAAAAACCACTTCTTTTTCTGAAAATGTGTTACTCGTGTATTTTGCTGAATTAAACAAGAAGTACAAGTCATCCTCACTATGGGCTTTCTACTCGATGCTTAAAAGTACCCTGAATATTCACCATAACATCCATCTGGAAAATTATATGAAGCTGCAAGCGTTCCTAAAACGCCAGTCCGAAGGCCATCAACCAAAAAAAGCCAAGACTTTTACACCGGAGGAACTGAATAAATTTCTTAACAAAGCACCAGATCATCCATTTCTTCTGACCAAAGTAAGTCATCTAAAACGAAATTTTAAACTATTTCATTATTGTTTTGCACAGGTTGCATTAATCATGGGTTTAATGGGAGCCTGCCGCACGAACGAGTTACATTCCATGAAAATTGAAGATATAGAAGATTACAACGGAGCTCTTATAGTCAATATACCTGTCACCAAAACAAAGACATCTAGATCGTTTACCGTGTCAGGTGAATTTTACGAAATTTGTAAAATAGTATATTTCATTATGAGTCTGGAAATAAGGATTTTTCCGTGCGCGCGTGACAAATTCTTCTTCACGGGAAGTCATGCAAGCACGGAAAAATCCATTTCCGGACGTGTAATAAACGATACTTTTTATTATACTTATCTAAAAACAACGCAAAAAAGGATAAAAAGTAAATTTAGAACATTTTATTTTCAAAGTAATCATAATAAATCGTAATAGTACCAAAC
>JABXWE010040714.1:0-28063 GCA_014611495.1 Limonius californicus | reverse complement strand
CAATAATATAATAAATAGTTTTAATTGTATGTATAATGACAGTTTCCTTAACTAACATTATTTTCATTACCTCTATCTAAACTGAATGCGTTTGCGATATTTTTAATTGTTTACAAATATTTGAGCGATATAGTATTTAAATAGTAAAGAGCTGGCATGAATGTTATAGAAATAAATTTAATAAATTGGAAAATTATTGACGTTTTTATTAAACATTTTAACGTTTAAATTCCATTTAAAATATTCTATGAATATTTTAAAATTTGGATACTCTATCAACTGTTTTAAATTCATTATAACATTACACATAACACATTTATATACAAATTAAGTTTAAAGTTGTTTAAATTAAATTTTTTTTATAAGATTTAATGAATTAACTAGGTATTTAATAATACCGCTGTAACAATAATATTCTAAGATATCGGAAAAGCATATTCTACAAATATTTTAAAATATATTTAAAGCAGATATTTTTGATTACTTTTAAAATATAATAAGCCATCTAACCTTTAATTATATTTCTAATTAATTAACATTATTTTATACATTCTTTATAAGCAATAACAACCTTCGATATTGATAAATATTTAAAAATCTCTCAAAGATCCCTTGAGTAAACGTTTGATATATCTTTTATGTGGCCATATATTCAACGTGATATTTTCTTTTAAAGTGCTTTTAATAATATGTTAACAATATCAAAAAAATATTCTTCGGTATTATGCAGTACTATATCAGATATTGTTAATTATAAAATGATATCTATGAATTGTTTAGCTCCTAATTTTGGATATTATTGAATTTACAATTTTTTATAAATTTTATTTAAACTAATGTAGAAATAGTTTTACTTCTATTTATACATAAATTTTAATAGATAATTTAAATTTGATTTTAGATTGTCCATACTTTAGGTTCTAAATCAAACGTCGTATAAATACATAATGTACTAGAAAATTAAAATTTGTACGGTATTTATGACATTATTAGTTAACTAAATATACCTCTTAAGGTAATATTCCGTCAACATTTTAAATGTAATTTATTATAAAAAATTTAATATAATTTAAATGATATATTTTATGTAAATCAATAACGGTAATCTCTTCACAAAAATTACAGTTGTCAAAGATAAAACATTCCTAGGTCATAAGAAAAATCACAATATTTATGAAAAAGTCAACAAATTCTAATTAAAATAACAGTGTTGGTTGGTATCCCAGAAAAAATCTTGAAAATACATTTAAATAATAAAAAAATATCTAATTCGCCCAAAAATACCTTCAATTAAATAAAAGCAACTATGTGATTTTTTTAAATCTTGTTAATTTATGTTCTATTTTGAGGTAACTTACTATCAGAAAAAGTGTTATCGTTTAGGCTCATCTCGATTCCTCTCCTGCGATTTAATTTTTATTTCAGATAGAGCAAGGTCTCAAACAAAATAAATAGGAACTAGTTCGGCTATTAACATACACGTTTTAATAAAATGTAGGAATTTTATTTTTTTCATGTCCTTTTCCACGAATAACTTTCATAGATAGGTGCAATTAGATGTGATTCAGTACTGTAATTTAGTGTATTGTCCCCGCTGTTATCGGGTGTGGTGATGTGAATGTTCCTCATTTTGCTTATTAATGCATTAAACTTTGCAGCAAATAAGAAATTAACAGATTATTCTTTGATTTCAGATAAACAGTGTTAGAAGAACGTCCCTAGTGGTCTTTTAAATTGGTGAGTTTTCGCATTCGTAACCTTTATTGTTTATATTTTAAAACTTTTCGCCCTCAGTAAGGGTAGTCTAAGAAAGTTATAAAAATCCGAAAAATAAAAGAAGGTTGCCTGGAGAAATTTTGGAAAATTAAAAAACTTTTACACTTTTCTCGCATTGTTACGTGTAAACTTTCCACATCGCATACAGTAACCCATATTATTGTTACAACTTTGTGCTATCGCGTTTAATATTTTCTCCGACTTGCAAAGTGTAAAATTAATTAATCTCCTAAAGTATATAAAACAACTCGGAGAAAAAACGAAAAATTAAAATTCCGTGATTCAGAACAGTGCAATAAAATCAACTGCAGGCGCATATGACGTCACAAGCATTCCTTTTTAACGCAAGAAGTGGGTAGTATCGCCATATGCAAATATTTACATTAGACAGTGGCGTAGTAAAAATTTATGCGTTGGGATAAATACCCGATAATATTCTCTTATTCAAAATACCAAACTTAAATGCAGAAAAAAGATCTGTTTGAATTATTAACAGAAGCTTGCCCTGAAAAATGTGCTGATAAGAGGGAAATATTAAAATTGAACAGTTTTGCATTGCTTCTATTACCAATATATTTTGTTTACGATTGAACAATTTGTGCCTTGAAGAGTTTGGTTGTAGCAATTTTTTAAGGTGTGCTGTATGTATAAGTACCTACAAACCGTCATATTAGTTTAAACTTCCGCTAAGATGACGAAAGTCATTTTACGAGAAGGCTGTGCACTTGAATATGATGTTTATTCTGACAGTGATGAACTGGGTAACAACGTTTTCGCCTTGAGGCATTTGGCGTCTGTTCAATATTACATTCATAGTATTCAAATTAAATTCAAACCTGCCTAATTCCGAAACTTATTCAACTTTGGAATTACCAGTGCGAGATTTATCCAATTAAGTAAGGGAAACATTAGACACGTCAGTGAGAAAACGAGATTAAAGTTTGGTTTTTACTTAACCTTAAATAGCTTTTAAAGAGATGTGATATTGATATCCAAGATGTTTTGTAAAATAATGTAGCAGCACCTGAAGGCGACTCTTTCTATAAATAAATAATTAAAAATTTATTAGTATTTCCGGTAATTTCAGGAATGCAAACACAAAATGCAACGTTAAATGTTTTTAAAAGACGCTCAAAAATGTCAAATTTTCCATAAATTGCCTGAATATTTATTTACATTTAATAATCAATTATAATAACTCAGTGTATAAAAACACGTAAATAAAAATACTGTAAACATTAAGTAAATAAATATAATTTTGTATATCAGTACCGAAAGTTTAACCAACACACGTTTAACAAAAAAAAAACTTTTATTTCAAGTGAGTACTTAAAAACAAATCAATCATTTGGTTAAATTCCTATTTTTCCTAAAATAATAACTCGCATAATAATGATGTCATAACTCTAATTTGTGTGATTCATTTTACAGTAATTTTCTCTGTTAACTTTTTAGATGACGGTTTAGGTGTGGTTTCAGTTACTAATTACGATATATAATAAATATGCCAAACTGGTCTTAGTGTCTGTAAGTAAAATTTAGTGTACAACTCGGACTTCGGGAAAGCCATGGTAGCGAATGCCTGCTATTCAAGGATTTATTTAAATGGCTTTTCATTGCTTGATATAAATAGCTGAAATAACTAAGAAAATGGCAATATTGGTGAACAACTTAGCAGAGTAAACGACTAAAAACCGTTGTATTTCATCTGGGCAAACTGGTAACATTTATTAAATCATCCGTAAAATTGCATTGCATATACAGCGTTTAACATTGCAACTGGCACATAAAAGTTTAAAGTGGGGAACACTAAATGGTTCTAAATTATAAATGTCCCTGACTAATTTTTTTCCTTCCCAATCACTGTAAGTGGAACTTTTTTGCATCGCCTGGTAGCTATTTATTTGTACATTTATCACAAATACTAGTTTAACTTAATTATTTGTTCATATGAATTGAACAAAATGTTATTATAGGCGCTTGCAACATCAGCTTTGCATTGTCTCAATAGCTTAGTAGTAGGAATATTTCTTTGTGCGTAAAGTCTTCTGTTTGAAACCCAGCAGATTAGTTTACAATGTTTCTGAATATTTCGGTGCAAGAGCATGAGAAAGTTGTATGATTTTATTAAAAATTAATTCTTATTGCCTGGTACTATATAACCGCAATTTGTAGCGAATCACTGGTAAACAATGAAACAAGTTAAATACGAATAATAATGATTCATTTTCAATTAAATAAATGAACCATTATTGTGTGTCATCAAAAAAAGTACAAGGACATTAACAAAAATAAGAACCCGTTGGGATTTGGACGCCAGACCTTACGCGCACGTTGCAAGTCTTTTACCGCTAGGCTATTAGGACAATCCACAGATGCTGTTGCAAGCGCCTACATCAACCTGTTATTGATTTCACTAAATAATTAATTCAAAGCATTGTTTGTGATGAATATACAAATAAATATACATTTTGTGATTCAAAATAAGTTATCATTTCATTTACTGTGATGACGAGTAGGAAACCAGAAGCCTTAAATACTACTTTTTCCTTATTTACCATGTTGTCCCAGTTGCAATGATAAACATGTTATTCACTTAATCGAAATAAACTTTTGTATTAAATTGGAAAACTAATGATAGATCGTCACGTGCGTTCATAGTAAAAACGTTTTACGTAAGTAGTTGCGTAAAAATTTTCCAGAGAATTCTTTTGTACAGACAAAACGTGTCTGTGGAGTTTTGAAGGTGCATCCTCATCCACAGAATATTACAATTCGCCCGCCGCCTCTGACAAAAACAGGAACGTTTCGTTGTGTGTTAAGGGTGGGTGGTTACATGAATGCCCTTAGTATCGGTATTGATTTCTAAATGCGATTGTTTCTTATTGTATTGGCTTCTATTTACCATTTGTTTCATGAATTATAAGCATTTAGTAATAAATAAGGAAACGTGGGACACAAAATGCCCTTTATGTGATTTTAAAAGTATTCGTTTATAGGATATCACCATCTACATAATGTACAAAAACATTATGTACATAGATAATTAAAAATTGTATATGTGGTTTTCAAATAGTATTTGCGTTTAAATAGGCAACCAATACGACATTACTCTCTTTTTTTATGCAGGATTTGCCACGCAATAAGCTATAGATAAAATGTATGGAAAATTAATTTGTTTTATATTCTACATATTCAAGACACTTTGGTTAAGAATGCGAATTGTATTATTGTTATTAGCTAATATTAGTGTCTCTAGACAAACCTTAACTAATTTTACCTTTAATAAATATTAAGTAAATATAATAAAAATATTTTTGTAAATTAGAGAATTATTGCCTAAGCTGCCAAAGTATCAATAATGTTCAGTGTTTTTCAGACACACACTGACGACGTTTGTTTAAGCAAATATACAGTGTGAGAAAATACTATATTTATTTATTTAATTCACGAATTCTACCCCCAAATAGTAATAATAAAAACATTATCAAAAATGAACCTGCTGAAATGGGAAATTAGTACGTTTGTTATTGTAGGTTTCGGAATATTTTCTTTATTTTATTTCTATTATTCTTATTATTAGACTTATTTTTGTTACGTTAACTGGAATAGAATTGTTCTTTTGTATTTATCTGCTCATAACAGCAGTTTTAATGTTTAATTATGATATTAAGAAAATAAGTATTGAATTTACTGTTTTATTACTTGAAACATTACATTTATAATATTATGCAGACTGTGTTTGCATTAGCATTTGATGTTAAAAGTTGGGTTAGGAAAAATCAAATTTAAAAAATAATTTACTATATCGCAGGGATATTCGAATTTGAACCCCTATACTTTCCTGAAGACAGTAGCCTGACAAAACCCTACAAAAAAGTTAAAAGCATTATTGTTACTTTAGAACGGAGGAACCCTGGTATAGTATACATACATGTTTAATTGAACAAATATATAGCTTAAAGAAATTCTAGTAGGTATTCTTTCTAAAGTGAACAATTTATTCATTTGGGTTCATTTTATAAATACGCCAAGAAAATTAATAGAATTTGAATACGATTATCTAATTCAAAAAATTACATCTTTCACTATTTTCTCTATTTTGCCTTTCAGTATCTTAACTTATCCATGTCATACTATCGATCACATTTCTTCTACTCTGTTATTTGCATCTCTTTTTTATTCATTATTTTCTTTGGACTCGCCATATCTACTTTCTTTCAATTTTTTTTAATTTTACCATTTCTTTGTTCTGTCTCCCATTTTTGATTTTTCTCCGTTTTTTAACTAATTTTGTGCTCTTTTCGTTTCTCGTATGAATTCACCTTTTTTCCTCTTTATCGTTCGCTCGTTCCCTCATTATCGTTTACTCTTTTTCGCATTATCGTTTCCTTCTTCCCTCTTTTCGTTTTGCAATCCCTTCGTCGTCTCTCAAATTACATTCCTTATCCTTTCGTTCTCCTCCCTCTTTTTTATTCTAACATCCACCCAATGTTTTATTCTATTTTGTGTTAATTTAATTTTAAAAAAGCTTTATTGTTCAACATTTCTACTTTTGCGATTGTACTCGATTGTAAAATACTAATTCCCTGTAAAAGAATTTAATCGAATGTTCATGCCATACAATGTTTATATGTAAATGCAGTTGTGAAAATACATTTGTGTATATACACCGTATACGTTGGACGATAAGACAACCGGCGTATAAGACGGGTTCTTAATTTCAAGCAACATTTCATGCCATATTAGACGTATAAAGCGACTGTCTAAAATCAGTTTTTCAATTTTGAAAATTACATATGTTTGCCTAAACAATAAGTTTTTAACAAAAATATTCGCAAAAGTTAAATTTATTTTTTAATGGAGACTGGAATTCTCTTATGTAAGGACCTATTACGGTTAAATATTCAGAAAAGAAACCACCCTTTGGTTCCCTGATGCTAGTGTTTTGTTTGTGTTTTGTGGAGTCGGTTTGTTTTAAAATAGATATTATTACAGTGTGTCTCATATTTAAACTGTTAACGTATTAAATTCATTAATTCATTAGTTTAAGCTGCCAAACGTTTGAATACGTAGAGGACGGTAGCGAATAAGTCTTACATTTTTAAAAAGATCTTTGACGTTATAGTGATACAATGCAGTATATGGAGTAATCATCAAAGTTCAAAGTCTTTGAAAGTGCTTCGCGGATGGCACGTGGGATTAATCTCCACTTACTGTACTTCTCAAGTTGTAATAAGAATTTTTCTAAATTATGGTATGTTGGATAGAGAAATCTTATGAGCACAGTAATTAAACCCTCACATAGAATACGTAAAATAAGATAAATGTTTGCAACTTCGTTTTATAACATCATATGGATTTTGTAATTAAATTTTTACCAATTCTGTATTTCATAAATCAAAAAGAAATGATAATGCATTTGTGACATTGATGCAATTCGGTTGAATATTTTTACCCCAATTTTATCTACAGAACTCGTTTTCGTAAGCAATAGATACAATCACAGTTACACAAAACCAACTCGCCCATTTTGCAAACGATATTTTTCCCAGGGCACGTATTATACATACTCCATCCATAATTCAATTTATAACCCCACGAACCCTCTTGGCATCTCTTTCTCCCTTGGAACTGAAAAGAAACAGCCTGATCCGCAGTGAATTAAATTAAACTTTACGTAAGTATCTAGTTTGTAATGGATAGTTCGGGAAACATTTAAGTGTCGCGACAGTTTGGCGCCGTTTTCCCGGCATTTTCATTGGCAAAAGAGCACTAACTCCACCCGGAAAATTCCCCCACTACTGTATAACGGTCCAATGCGGTGGTACGGTTGATGTTATGGGGTTTCTAGGGGTGCTTGTGGCAATTTACCCACAGAAATGTCTAAGTTGGCTCATTCTGGGTTTTGAACTCGTGGTGTTCGGTTGGGTGTTCGAATTTTGTGGAAGTTCTCTCTTCTTTGAATTTCTGGTTTTCTTCTTAAGACTTTGTTTTGTTTTGTAACTTACTGCAACTGCTTGAGTTCGAATAACTTTTCATTTATTATTAGTTTATACACATAAAGAATTTTATCGATTAAATTAATCAATGTTAACGTAAGGTTGCTACAAAATGATCTCATCGCGAAGAAATGTGTAAGTCGAAACTTCTTCCCTATTTGAATATTTATAGACTTGTTGTGTGTTTGTGTTGTACATACATATAGTTTATTTACTATTTCTACTGATCTTTATTTTTAATTTATTAGTAGAGAAATTATTGGTTGGATTAGTAACATTTAACTGAAGAAGCAGATTGTGTATATCTGTATGTGATGCATGTAACTTATTACGTTGTTACGTACTATAGGTAAATGTTATCCCTGCTCCTAAGGATGCCAATCATTTGTCCGTTTATTTTTGCATTAACTGTTTGTGTATAAATCTTCGGACTATAGTTTTTACAAATATGTTTTTGGAACAGTAACCATATACCTTTACCCCTATATAAAACATCTATTACATCTGCAAAACTTAAATTTCATTAAAATAGAAGAGTTTAAATTCTAGGTACATTGTTGCACATTATAAATACCTCTTTGACTAAATTTGTGTTTTGCGTAAGAAAATTTAAATAGGCTACGTCGAAGAAAAACAGTAAATGTTAATGAAATCTTCTAAATAGTTTAAGTATTTTAAAATGTTAAAATAAAGACTTCATTATAAATTATCAATTTATTCATGTCATTACTAAAAACAATTTGTTAAAGATTGGGTATTTGTAAGTTGACACGTACTGGTTATTTATAAGTTGACACGTACTATAAACATGGTGAAAAATACATATAATCGGAAGCTACTTTCGCAAGCTGGATATTTTCTTACTGTGTGCTTTAACTATTTATATTAAACAAAAATGTTTCCAAAAATGCGCATTACGATGTATGGTACCTATAGTATTTTTTAAATAAAATTCCCTCTTTTGCCTAAACAATCAACATTGTAGTAGGATTGTGTTTTTATAAAAAAAAATAAAGTATGTTAATTAATCAAATAAATAATTTAGATACATCGCAGTAGAAAGTAGTTTGTTAAATGTTCTAATTTTTGTGTCATAAGGTTTAATTTGTAAACATGTCAGTTAAGTTTGGTAGACATTTGGTCATTATAAAAATTAAGTTTTGGTTCATTAAATATATTGCCCTGCATAAAAAGACAACAGTCATAGTGTAAATTTGGTTGCCTATATAAAATGGGAAATCTATCCGAAAAATACTCCACACATATTTTGCGAATGTAACACAGTAATTATTTTGGATATTCCATGAAGTAATCGATTTGTAGTAAGGAAATTTATGTATCTGTATTGTACCGTAACAATTTATCGTAGAAACGTTTCCCTGTTCGCGCTAAATAATAATTCTTGGGCATTTCAGAATTTATATGTCACTGCCACCGTAAGATACTGTCGATACGAATTTCCTTGTTGAAATATACGTTTAGTAAAACAAAGGCTGTTGGCTTGTTTGCACCATTAAACTTAAAAATAACTTACGTGAACAATGGGTATTTAGTTTTCTGGGTTAAACGGAAATTACTGTAACTGCTGCTGTTGCATGTCAAAAAATTAAATGCTGCAGATTTGATACGGCCAATGAAATTGATTTGAAAATAAAATTTCAAATTCTGTATTCTGAGGCATTACTTCAGAATTACAAACTTTCATGTACATACCGTCCTACAGTATTGTTAACCGGAAATTATTTGAAGTTTAAAAATATAAAATTTGTATGAGCATTTTTAATACGTATAATTATTATATTATTATTAACCTAAAATACCTCTAGAAGTCAGTGCATTAACAAGCAAGTTACTTTTTAAATTGGGTTACTTCCGTTTTCACCGGAAGTTACACACTAAAATACTTCAAATTTCATCTGAGTTGAAATCTTCATGACATATTAACTGTCAGGTGTATCTTCACAAATGGAGCTAATTCTGATGCGTGCTGCTTCGAGTGCGCGCGTGCAAAAGGCGCACCAAACATCCCCGGCACATATTTGACACAAAACATGTGGGACCTAAATTTCACTCTCGCTGCTCGTTTATTGGCACGTGCTCGTGGTATCGATTGGCATCGCGACGCCAAGACACAGGCGACGCCGGCTAGTCGGACGCTGCGGTTGCCGAGCAACGCAGCCTCCCCACTTCTTCGGCGTTGCGACGTCCCCATCGTGCATGATTCAATTATGTGACATGTTCTACTTCCACCAGTTTATTGACTTATTTCTTAGTCAGTGCCTAAGACTGATTGATTTTCCATCAATTTTGCTGTTACGGCTAATTTTGGATGACGCTCTTTTTAATTTGAGGTCATGTACTGGTGGCGGCGGTGGGTTGAACGTCTCTTTGTTGCACTCTGATAGGTTAATTTGTGTTCGTGCTTATTTTGATGGTCTTTCATCGTACGGGTTCCTTTTACGAAGCTAAACAAGTTATTGTAACTTGTGGCAGTTATTTAGTTAAACTGGTTAAATTTATAGTTTTTTTTTTCGTGGTAATGCATTTTTTAAATTTTATGTAAATGAGTAAAAGTGCACCATGGCAACCCTTTATTATTTTTTTGGAAATGTATCCGTTGGGTTAAGCTACTGCAATAAAAGTGAGTAGTTTTTTTGGGTTATTTCAAGCAAACTGGGATTTTTACTGTGTAATTTTTTCTTATTAAATACAACTGTTATTTAAAATGTGTGTATCATAATTATTATCCATAGTTTTTGTAGATAGCAAATTTGAATTATATCGGTAAGGTGTTCATTCAATTTCTTTTAAATTAATAATTACGGGCATTTTTATAAAGTAAAATATTTGTATCGACATATTAAAATTTAGTACTTACCTACCGTAATTCAGTCCATTGTATTATAAACCCCCAACAAATTCTTCGAAATTCTTCTTATCGAAAATGCTTGGTTTTGTTTTATTTAATTATATTTTGGTATCTTATTTCAAGTATATCTGATATACATAAGAATCGGCTATTATCTTACATTTTTCTTCTGCAGCCTTAATTACAATCACGTCATAACAAAATGGCTCAATTATCCTTACGAATCAACATCGTCGACAGCAATGTCACCAAAACGATGGTGTTTGATCCCTCAACAACAGTATACGATGCTTGCAGAATTATACGGGAAAAAATCACAGAAGCAAATCTTGGTCAACGTAAGTCGCGTTTTGATTCTTACAGTACAATAATTCATGCAAATCACTAAATTTCATTTCTTCCAGCCAAAGATTATGGTTTGTTTCTTACCGACGACGATAATAAAACTGGAGTGTGGTTAGAACCCGGAAGACATTTAGAATATTATATTCTTCGTAATGGTGATACATTGGAGTATAGAAAAAAATTAAGAACACTCCGGGTTAAAATGCTTGATGGTTGGTATTTGTTATTCATCGAGAATTAAACAAATTCAAAACTACTACTAACATTTCTAGGTTCCATCAAAACCGTGTTGGTAGATGACTCACAAATAGTCGCCAATTTAATGGTGGTTATTTGTACCAAAATAGGCATAACAAACCACGATGAATATTCTTTAGTATGGGAAGATCAAGAGAATCAAGAAAACATAGAAAACAAGAACTATGGCACCCTCACTCTTAAGAGGAAAAAGGAAGAACGCGAACGCGATGCCAAAATGGACCAATTGCGCAAAAAATTGAGAACAGATGATGAAGTCAACTGGGTGGACCCATCCAAAACCTTGCGTGAACAGGGAATTGACGAAAATGAAACCGTTTTGCTGAGAAGAAAATTCTTCTTTTCTGACCAGAATATTGATTCACGAGATCCTGTTCAGCTGAACCTGTTATATGTGCAAGCTAGAGATGCCATTTTGGATGGAACCCATCCAGTTACGCAGGATAAAGCTTGCGAGTTCGCGGGAATTCAATGCCAAATTCAGTTTGGGGATCATATTGAAACAAAACACAAGAGCGGATTTTTGGAGTAAGTATAGATTTTCTGATTCTGGTACAACAATTGTAATTTTCTGATAGTTTGAAGGAATTTTTACCTGCTTCATACGTAAAAGTAAAAGGAATTGAGAGGAAAATATTTGCCGAACACAAAAAACATGTCAACTTAAGTGAATTAGAAGCCAAAGTTATTTACACCAAGAATGCACGGTCTTTGAAAACTTATGGTGTAACTTTCTTCCTGGTCAAAGTAAGTGTTTTTCCTAGAAAAACAATAATTTTTTACTGTATTTTCCTAAATAAATATTTTATATTATGTAATTTCAAAACGATTTTTCACCAAACACCCTTATTTTGAAGGAAAAAATGAAGGGCAAAAATAAACTAGTGCCACGACTTCTGGGTGTAACTAAGGATTCGGTACTTCGACTGGATGAAAAAACAAAAGAAATCTTAAAGACTTGGCCATTAACAACAGTCAGAAGATGGGGAGCAAGTCCAAACACATTCACTCTTGATTTTGGAGACTACTCTGACCAATATTATTCAGTTCAAACAACTGAAGCTGAACAAATTCAGCAAATTATCGCTGGATATATTGATATCATCTTAAAAAAGGTTTGTTAATGGTATTCAAAAATATTAAATTTGGTACTTACAGTATATATATTTCAGAAACAAGCTAAAGATCATTTTGGAATTGAAGGAGATGAAGGATCCACCATGGTTGAGGACAGTGTTGCTCCCCATAAGTAAGTTTGTGTTGCTTTATTGTTATAATTCACCATAAAACTGTATATGTGGTTGCATGTTAATATTTTTCATTAAATCAGAAATATAAAAATTACTAAAATATTAATATTTTTTTTTAATTTTAGAGCAACTATTTTACAACATGCCAGCAACAGAACAGAGAAAGTCAACACGGAATCACTTGCTAAACCAGCAATTATGAGAGCAGGAACCGATGGTAAGTTTTAAATTTGCAGCATTTTGCTATAATTATTTTTTTTATTTTATTTTAATATTTTTGTTAAATTTAATTTAATGTATTTTATATTGTTTTATTATTTTAATTTTGCTGTGTGTGCTTATTTTGTTTTTCTTGTCATTTTAATTATTTAGGAGCCAAACCTTATGGTACAGGTCATGTGGGAGGTGCTCAGCTGACCACAGTTAGCGGACAAGTTAATTTAGGCCATGCTCCACCTACGGTAAGACAATTGCAATTTTAAATGGCAGCTGTGCTTCCTACTTATATTGTTTTTGAGGTGTACCTCAAATAACGCCCCACTAACATTAATACTGACCAATGAACTTAAATTCTTTTCTCGAAGGACAAATTTAATATCTCACATAAAAATTGTTAACCTTTTACTACGTTGACTACTTTGTTTCATGCTTCGTATTAGGAGCAGACGGCAGAGTAGGTACATATAGCTTTCTGTAAATACTATCTGCACCGCCATTTTTTAAGGCTTCCATTTTTACTTTTTAAAATATCACCATTGTTTTATAGTTGTAAACTATTGTTATTAAATTTATTTAACTGTGAATATCAGTGCTACATAAGTACCTAATCATAATTTTATAGTAATTTTTATACAATTAATCTTACTTAATTTACCCTTTGCATGGACCAGTAAATGCTACAAACATAGCCTATATTAATTTTTCAGCACAGCTTCATTTAAATCTATATGCACTATTATATTAATACCCTTATTCACAAATGTAATTTCTATGTTTTTCATATTAAATTAAGGTGACCAAATTTTACAAAGGCAAACCTGGATAAAAGTTGGAAAATAACATTTTTTTGCCAAAATCCTATGTTTTATGCTTTATTCCATAAATTATACTTATGCAATTACTAAAACATAGAACTTTATCATGGATAATGGGAAAACGTTGTATCTTAAGTCCTTGGAAAATTTCCAATCGCCATAAATGGAAACATGACATGTTTTATTCATCAGCTGATACCAATTTATTATGAAAATGTATATCTTAAATATATATACGTTGATGTACCCGCCTGCGACGGTCGCCGTGCATTGCTGTAATAGTAAGGCAGAGAAAAACGCGCTCTATGCACATTAACGGGTTCTGATTTTTATATATCTGTTTCAGTATATTTCAGAATCACAAAACGCACTTATTTTATTAAGAATGAATTATTTTACATTTCTAACACTGCCTACACAACTGCAAACTCTAATAATTGTGCTCAAACACTGCATATTATTCCTAACGAAATATGATTAAGCAGAATATTTTGAATGAAAGCATTGAATAAACATTACTTGTTCAAACCAAAACGTCTACCACTATGCTATCAAGACAACGCACGGGTACTGGCGCAGGCTATTACATTAACATACTGATTATTACAATCTTACTAACTAATTAATTGTAAAGCATCTTAAAATCAATTGGTATCAAAGATTGCAAAAAATATTACATTTCTCTTTACAGTGATTGTGGGTAGAATAATTTATCCAGGGATATAATGTATAACTTTTACATATTTCCTGTAGTAAATTTCTATGTTCCAGTTGAAATGATATGCATAGCATATTGTGGAACTTTTGAAAATAAGATATGTTCATAGTTTAAATAGTAATCATATTTATAATGGAATGATATTAGGAATTTATTTTTATTTTAATTTTTTTTTGGAAATTTTATCCTTGATAGTCAAAACATATTTCACTCCACCAAGAATAGTTACACAACTAAAATATAGTATATGGTGAAAAAATCTCTTCATGAGAATAACACAAAGTTCACCTAATGATTACCTGAATTACAAACCATTGTTCCAATACTTATAGTCATAATTGAACCTGTGAGTTATAGTTCTGCACTATTACTGACAAAAAGCTTGATATTTATTTATTGATTGCTGTATAGGTACAAAACTACTGTCAATCAATGAAAACATCAGAAAGATCTGATCAGATCGGAAAATACTCTCAATAATATTAATGTTATTTCTGAATATAGTGAAGGGTACAATTCAAAAACGGCAATTTTTGTATAATGCCACTATTCTTACAATGTTGTAGTGTATGTTTAAAGTTACCTGTTACTGAAATTATTGTTTTGATAATATTAACATTCATTCTGCATTTATGCTATGTGTAAATACTGTTTCCACTAGTAAATACTGGTACAATTTGAATTGTTACTTAAAAAATTTAAAACAAACTTAATCTTTAGGTTTATGTATTGACAAAGGATAAAGTTTCCATTAAATTTCTTTTAACTTTTTTCGTCATCTTTTATTTTTTGTACTTCTGACAACTTATTTATCCCCATAGCATGTGCTTGCACAAACGATGCCTTTTACTTGAAATTATTGAATAAACCAACTTTCTTTGATTTGTAAGAAAGATACATGTAAATATTAGTACTTTCCAGTTTATTATTTATTTTTTGCATTTCATACAACAATATCATAATTGTAAAATGTATTCAAGAAGACCTCCCTTAGTTCCTTTTACTGCACATTTAAAAATCTAAATAAAACTTGTGCCTCTTTGGTATACCAGATCAAATGATTTAAAACCGGTATAGTCCCAGTCAAACTGGGATGTATGGTCACCTTAATTTCTGTATAATTAATTGATTGTGCAGGTACAGAAGACAAAAGTAACATCAGTATTGACAGAGCCACAACGTGCTTTGCTCTCAACAATTACCACTACAAGAAGCAGAATTGAAGAATCACAAATTGATTTAGCCACAAGATCACAAATTCCAGAATTGGGTAGTGACCCTGCAGCTAAGAAATGGAAGCAAGTTACTTTAGATACCCGCAAACAGAATGTCGGTTCCCAGATTGCTGCTATGAATGCTGCCACTGCACAGGTAGCCGTTTTAAAAATAAATTGGGAATTTTGTGTTACAAATTTTGTATTATTAGGTGGTAACTTTGACTTCGGGCCCTCAAGACGAAGTAGATCACACCGCTGTTGGTGCGGCCATCACCACGATTGGCAGCAATTTGCCAGAAATGACAAAGGATGTCAAAATGATTGCTGCTCTCATGGATGATACAAATATGGGTGAAAAATTATTGGAAGCTACCAGGAAGTTATGCACGGCCTTCAGTGATCTACTCAAATGTGTTGAACCTGAAACAAAAGAAGTAAGATTCGTCTTCATGTATCTTTCATTTATATAATGATGCAATATTTGTACAGCCTCGTCAAAATCTGCTTAATGCAGCATCTCGAGTGGGAGAGGCCAGTACCCAAGTATTGGCAACCATTGGGGAAGATACAGAAGAAAATAAGGAACTTCAGGACATGTTACTGTCTCTTGCTAAGGCTGTTGCCAACACAACTGCTGCATTGGTTCTCAAAGCGAAGAATATTGCTGCTACTTGTGAAGATCAACAAACTCAAAATAGAGTTATTGGTGCTGCTACCCAGTGTGCTCTAGCTACTTCACAACTTGTGGCTTGTGCTAAAGTAAAAAAATCTTTCATTATTTTTTTCATTCTCTATGTGCTAATTTTGTTACTGTGTTGCATACACGAGTGGGGAAAATTCCAAAGAAATTTTTGTAAAAAATCTAAGTAAATTTTTATTTTGTGTTTGTTATCTGAAAATGTATTGGTGATGTCTTTTGAAAATTTAATGGTCTAATTATAATAAACTTGCAAACTTTTGGTTTTTGGATTTATTTTCACAAGAGCCAAATTAGCATTTCCCAAATTCAATAATCAAAGTTAATCAGTTACCTGGCTGAATTTTATCATCCTTTTGACCACTTCAGGTAGTAGCTCCCACCCTCCATTCTCCTGCTTGTCAAGAACAACTCACAGCTGCCGTTAGAGAAGTAGCAAGGGCTGTAGAAAACCTTGTTGCCGTATGTAATGAAACCTGTGACAATGAAGAATTACTTAATCAACTGAAAGCAGCTGCTGCTGAAGTAACACGGTCCTTAAATGATCTATTGAACCACATTAAATTGGGTAAGAAACAATAGTTGAATTTCAGTTTACCATACCTGAATTTAGAAAATAGCTTTTATTGGCTTTCCTTTGTCTTGTTATATTAATAGAATTGCATTCTTTTACAGCTTCTCGTGAGAAGGCTCGTGTGACTGTACAAGAAACAAGTGTTGAAACAATTTACACAGCGACTGACAAATTGTCAGCTGCTTCTGGAGACACGGGTGAAATGATCAAACAGGCTCGCATCCTAGGTCAAGCAACTGCACAGCTTATTCAAAGCATTAAGGTATTTGTGATGTATTAATTACAGAGCTCCCACGTATCTTAAAAATCATAAAATGTATATATTGCCAAATATTAATAAAAACAGAAATTATACTTGAATTAAAACATAATAATCCTGAAACACCTGAATTAGTACATTTCAGTTTCCTTTATTTATGGACAATAATTAATTTTACAGAAGCGTATATATGATCACTAAATCTGCAAAAATTTTAACAAGAATTGAGATAAACTATAAGAGCTGATAATACATAATTGATTAAGAGAACAAACAATGTAAAAACAAATCTATTATACCTAAAATTCAAATGATCTAAAGATTCTACAATTGGTTAGAATATGAGGATAGATATACAGTAAAATGTATTATTTGTAAATGATCATCGAATATACGAGGATGATTTGACGGGACGTGAGAATCGAAATGAAAGACATGAGTTGGAGCATTTTATTTTTTTTATTTTTCAACATATTCTCCTCGTACATCCACACACTTGGACCAGCGACGCTGAAGTGCCATTATGCCTGTTTTGTAGTGATCTTCTTCAAGGCTATCAAAATATTAGTCCGTTGCAGCAATTACTTCTTCGTCCGTCTTAAACTTCTTTCCGGCAAGGAAAAGTTTGAGCTTCGGGAATAGGTGAAAGTCACTCGGAGCAATATCTGCCGAGTAAGGTGGGTGGGGGATAACCTGGAAGCGAAGTTGATCCAATTTCTCACGAACAATGCGACTGGTATGGGAAGGGGCATTATCATGACAAAAGAGCACCCTTTTTCGAGCCATTCCGGGTCTTTTTCAGCAATTGCTGTTTTTAGTTGGTCCAAAAGTGCAGCATAATATGCTCCGTTGATGGTTTGGCCCTTTGTGAGATAGTCGATGAGAAGAAAAAATCGTTGCCATTTCCTTCCCGGCCGATGAAAATGACTTCGCCTTCTTTGGCGGAGGACTGCCATGATGTTTCCACTGTTGAGATTGGCGTTTTGATTCGGGAATGTAGTGATTAATCCTAGTTTTATCGACCGTAACAAAGTGGCGCAGAAAATCAACCTGATTCTTGTTAAACAGCTTCAAATTGTCACTTGATGTTCGCATTCTTTTTCGTTTTTGATTAGCATTGAACAAGCGCGGCACCCATCTTGCTGACAACTAGACATGCCCAATTGTACGTGCAAAATGTGATGTATGCGCTCAGGTGATACGTCTACGATCCTAGCTATCTCGTCATTTTCTATTCTTCGATCCTTCAAAACAATATCATGCACTCGATCGACTGTTTCTGGGGTTGTTACCGTTTTCAATTGTCCTGGTCGTTCATCATCTTCAATGCTCAAATCACCATGTTTAATCGTGCAACCCAGCGACAAATCGTTGCTTTTGAAGGGGCATTGTCACCCAATGTTTGCTGCATATCTGCCAAAATTTCAGTCGTGTTTAGCTTCTTAAAAAACAAATATTGAATCGCACCACGAATAGCGTTTTTATCCATTTTAGGATTTTCCATTTAAGCGTTGTCTTTAAACCGTTGTTATTTCTTAACTGAACGCCACAGATCAACTAAACTTCACCTGTCAGTATAAAAAAGACGGCGGAACTCGAAAATGATGTGAAAGCTTTTAGGCATTTTGATATGTCTTCTTCAGATGTTAGCAAGTGTTTCAAGAGAGATTTACGATATCGCAGTTTCGTTAAGCGAATTGCATTCTGATCCACTGGCTGAATTAAAGGAGTGCAATTCGGTAGTAGGAAAACAGTAGAAATATTGCTATCATCGCTTTTTAGCTCTTCCTCCTTTGGGTGTGATGGAGCATTGTCTATTATTAATAATGCTTTGGGTGGTAAATTATTGTTTCTCGAAAATACTTTTACTTGTTTGGAAAATGGTCCATGAAACCATTGAGAAAACAATGCCGATGTCATCCATGCATTCTTAGTTGACGCATATTCAACTGGCAGTTGCGTATTTTTGAATGATCGAGGAGCTCTTGATTTTCCAATAACTAACAATTTGACTTTATGACTTCCATCTGCATTTGCACAAGCAAGCAATGTTACTCTTTCCTTGCTTGTTTTTCTGCCCGGTGCCGTTTTCTCCTTGGAGTGTGCTAATGTTTTATCCGGCAGTAATTTCCAAAATAAAGCTGATTCATCAGCATTGTATATTTGCGATGGTAAGAGCCCAAGGTTTTTTATTTGACTTTCAAGTTTATGAACAAAAGGTTCCACAGCTTGTTGATCACTAGAATGCTTTTCCCCACTAACCTTGAGAAATCTTATGCCATTTCTTTTCTTAAAATTTGAAATCCATCCCCTACTTGCTGTGAATTTGTCGTTGCCGTAATGCTTCATGTATAACTGCTTAGCTTTCTCAGCTAGAATCTCGGAAGAGATTACAACGTGGCTGCCTCTTTGTTTTATAAACCATGAATACAGTTCTGCTTCCATAAATGGGTATCCTGCCTTTCGTAAGGTTCTCCTCACGCCAGGTCCAGAAAACGTGTTTTGAATAAAGCTACAAAAATCGCAAAAATTGCTTAGAACTATACAATAAGCAAAATATAAGTTAAATTTACCTCATAATTTTCGTTTCATTCTTTTTTAAGTCGGAAATTGTTGATGTTTCGACGCCATACAATTCGGCCAACACTTTGCCACTTTCGCCTGTCCTAAGTTTTTGTAAAATCTCACTTTTTTGCTGTAACGTTAATACCGTCCTTTTACGACGAGATGCCACTGTAATTTATTTTCGCAGAATAGATTTACTCTAGAACTGGACAGCGGACCTAGTGTGATGCAATACGTACGAAATGCTTACACAGTTTCAGGGGAATCTTTCAAATACGTAGAGGAACTACATTCTAAATTTAGAATGCTGAATTACATATGCTACACAATGATCCGGATAACAGAAGCACAAGCACTTCGGATAACAACATACATAATGCAAAAAATAATGGATCCGGATAACCGCTGAATCCGCAAAACCAAAGATCCGGATAATCAAAATGTTACTGTATAATGATTTTTGTATGCTACAATTTAAAATTAGTATTTACTTTATCTTTGCATAGATTGAACTATTTTAGTTTTTGTTTAAAGTAGAACTGCATAATTAAGTTCATTTTTAATATTAGCGATTCTAATATTGGGTTGTTATTTTTTTCACAACGTATTTATTTTCCATTTTTTATAATTTCAATAACCTAAAAATACCTAACATTTACTTCAAAACAATCTTACATAACTGAACAAATATAAAAATGTTGGTGGGAGTCCTGTAATTATCACAGAAATTAAGATTGTCTTCAATATAAGTCAAAAGACTGAATCTTAACTTTAATCATAATGCCTGGTTAGTAATTTTGTGATATATATAGGGTGAAGCAGAGAAACAACCCGATTCAGACATTCAACGTCGCTTATTGGCAGCAGCTAAAACCCTAGCAGATGCAACTGCCCGCATGGTGGAAGCTGCAAGGCAATGTGCCAGTCATCCACATGAAGTTAAATATCAAGACAACCTCAGAAAAACTGCTGAAGATTTACGGGATGTTACAATTGTAGCTGCAACCACACCAGCCCTGAGGGCAAAACTTGTCGATCGTGTACAGGTAAGACTAACTAAGTTAAATATATTCTAGATCTCTAAAACTGCATTCTAAAGGTCTACGCACGACGTGCAGTCTCAACTGCAACTCAGTGCATCTCGGCTGCACAAGCTAGTCATCCACATAACAGTAATCCTGCCACCCGCGAAGCTCTTACTTCAGACGCTCATGATTTGATTGAACAGATACCGCCTTTAGTAGAGGCTATTAAAGCTAATAGTGAGCATCCTCAAGAAACAACCACCCAGAGTGAACTTATGTATGTTGCTGAAGTTTTCTTGCATGTAAGTATATTTTTATATCTCTTGACAACTGGCAAAAATGGACTTGTCTCAATTATATAAATGGAACAGTAGTTTTCAAGCAATTCTGTAAACTGCAGTAATTGTATAATTGGGAAAGGTGCCATCCAAAAATAAAAAGTGATGCAGTCCTTGTTTAAATTGTTTAAAATTGAACAGTATTGCTGAAAAATACAAAGGTTTAACATGATTGTGTAAAAGGGCATTGCTTCTTTGGAGCAAAATATGTATTTTCTATTTATACGTATTCCAATATGTAAAGTGCTTTTAAACATCTGTAGCAAAGTTCCCGAAATGTTTACTTTCTAATTTCAGTGTTTCTAAAAAACTTAAAGACTGAAATATTTCCACTCACAATAAAATCGTGGCAGATATTCAGATTTTTGTTTCATAAAACCACTTTCTTACAGCCAGCAACACATTTTGTCCAGACTTCACGTTCAGTCTTGTCAACTTTAGATGACCAATCTATATCGCAACAACTCTCTCAAAGTAGTCAACAATTGCACAGTGATTTGGGAGACTTAAGGGGTGCTATAAGCCGTGCCAAACCTGCATGCCAAGGACTTGGTCTTGATGCTGCAGCGGAGCTTATTGCTAGTCTCAGAGATGAGCTGGAAGAATTTGAAAGAGCTCTTAATGCCCACACACTTCGTCCTCTGCCAGGAGACACAGCTGAACGTAGTGCTTACCAATTGGGTACCAGCAGCAAGGCTGTTAATCAAGGAATAGCTCAGTTGTTAAGTGCCGCTTCGCAAGGCAATGAAATTTACACAGCTCAAGCAGCTAGAGATACTGCTCACAATTTGCGGTCTCTAACTGGAGCTGTTCGTGGTGTTGCTGCTACATCTGATAATCCAGAAACACAAAAGAATATCATACATTCAACTCAAGATATCATGCAACATTCGGTACGTCTTGTTGAGGAAGCTAAACGTAATTTGCAGACTCCCGATGCTGGTTTAAATCCGGCTCTGAGTTCTGCTGCAAAAGATGTATCTAGTGCAATCGGGCGCACTGTTAATTGTCTGCCAGGTCAGAGAGATGTGGATTACACTATTACAGAAATCAGAGAATGGACCTCTATTGTTGAATCAGGCAATTTCCCACCTACAAATAAGAGTTATGGGCAGTTACAACAAGAATTGAATAATGCTGCAGCCAATCTCAACGAAGCAAGCACTGAGGTTGTGACTTCTGTTCGCAGCCCTATTCAGTTGGCTTCATCATCAAAGGAATTTGGATATGCTTTCCATGAGTTGCTTAATGTATCAATGGAAATGGCTGGACAAACTAAAGACACAGAAGTGCGAGGACAAATGGTACATTCACTTAAGAATGTATCTACTGTTTCAAGTACTCTTTTGACCACTGCAAAATCAGTATCAGCTGATCCTAACCTGCCCAATGGTAAAAATCAATTAGCTGCTGCTGCGAGAGCCGTTACTGACAGTATCAATCATTTATTGGATGTCTACACGTCAGCTACACCTGGACAAGCTGAATGTGATAATGCAATTAGAAATATTCAAGCTATGAAACCTCTACTTGATAATCCAAGTGAACCTGTTAATGATTGCAGTTACTATGAGTGCTTAGATTCTGTAATGGAGAAAAGTAAATTGTTGGGTAAGTTATAAAACATTTTTTAAACGCAAGAAGATTATAATATTTGATATAATTTAAGGTGAAGGCATGACTGGCATCACAAATGCAGCCAAACAGTCAGAACATGAGAAGTTTGGTGAAAATGTCAAAAATGTTAGCACTGGAATATGTGGACTTGTGGAAGCTGCTGCTCAAGCTGCTTACCTGGTAAGCAATTGTTTGTTAACTCCTTTGCTATCATGTACTTTCTACAAATTTATAGGGATATTTTTCTAACTTAAATAAGTGTTTAGGGTAGGAGTTCGGGGAAAAAAATTGTTACGAGCATTCAGTATGGTATCAAATCATTACTTTTTAAATAATACGTAAATACAGAATCTTTAGGTTATTTAAATACACAAGAGAAACATACCACTTAAATTAGAGTTGGATTTGCACATAGTAAAACAGTACTGAAAATCTAAAGAGCGTATCTCAACATTATTAAAAAAGGGCTTGTAACCAAAGAAAAAAATGCATATTAGATTTGTTGAAAGAAAGAAACATAAATTTTATGAACTTTTAACAGGGTATCCAACAACCATTATTTTCATATGTGATGTGTAACTCTAAAATTTTAGCTTACAAAAAGCACAAAAAACACGAAAACAACTTACTCAAGAGCTGAATTTCACATAGCAAAATATACTAATTAAATCCAATATGACTGCTAGCAGCCATCTTATATACAGTACAATCAGTACTATTGTCATTTCCATATTTTTATATACTATCATCCTAATACTCACATATCAAACAACTTACTAACTGGTCGTTTCAAAAGTTTGTGTTAAGTAGAATCAATGATAAAGTTGAAAAACTCATAAAATGTATTGGTTTTCGTGAGTTTAGTTCAGCATAGGCTGTTCTACCACCTAACCTCTTGATTTAATACCGAATAAGTTAAAATAAGCTTAAGGTAAATCAGATAGTTTATTTAAAATGCTTGGTTTATGTAGGTAGGAGTATCGGATGCTAGCAGCGTGGCTGGAAGGCCCGGTTTATTGGATCAAGCCCAATTTGCAAGAGCTTCTCAGGCAATCCAGCAAGGTTGCATGTCTCTAACATCACCTTCTAGTTCCCAGCAGCAAGTTCTGACTGCGGCTACTGTCATTGCTAAACATACAAGCGCTCTCTGTAATGCTTGCAGAGTCGCTAGCTCTAAAACTAGCAATCCTGTTGCCAAACGACACTTCATACAAAGCGCTAAGGATATTGCCAACTCCACTGCTCATCTAGTGAAAGCCATAAAAGCCCTTGATTTGGATTATTCTGAATCTAACAGACAACAGTGTGCTGAAGCTACTCGGCCCCTCCTGGGTAAATATTTAGTTTTTGTAAATATCTTGCTTTTCTTAGAAATTTTAGTTTTACTTATTCTTACAAGTGACACCATATTTAATTTTTATGCTTCCATTAGAAATTTTTTATTGTAAGATTTAAAGATTTGACCGTTATCAGTTCATATTTATAGCAGTTACTCAATGACACATCCAAAACTGAAACCGTTCTTAAACTGTCTTATATAAATGCAGTGGCGGCTCGTGAGTTAAGAAAGAGGGTGGGCACAAGAAAAAACTTACCTATTTTTTGTACATAAAATCCATTCTCCTATTTTTCATGCTGGAAAAGACGTTTATGACTTTGTTGTCAAAATCCGGGATAGACTGGACGAACTTCTTTTCTATTGATAGGACCGCCAATGCGTTCAGTCGATCTTTTGACATTGTGCTTCTCAGAAAAGTTTTAATGCGTTTGAGGGTGGAAAAACATCGTTCACATTCTGCTGTCGACATGGGCGTTGTACAAATAATATCCAACAGTTTGTATGTTTCCGTCAAAACCTTTTTTAGGTTGTTGTCTGCTATGAACACTAAAAGTGGCAAAATACCACCTACGTCACACATGTCATCGCGCTCATAAATTGCTGAAAGTTCACTTTTCAATGTTACACTGTCCAACATAGGATAAGATTTCACAGTTTCATCAAAATATTTTTGTGGAAATGCATGCCTATAAGTTTTAAAATTTTGAGAATCGAATAATTTTGCTGTACTTAAGTGATCCCTAAAATCAAATCGGTCGCTAATTTGGCTTAAAATAGTGTCACATACTTCCTTTGCAATAACAGCTCTGTTATCTCCAGCTGTCGTTTTTTGTCTTTTCCTTGCAGGTTCTTCATTATTGCGTTCTTGATTGTCATCGTCAGTAGAATTTCTAATTCGATTAATTTGCTGTTGGAATTGTTCAATTGCCTTTTGCAGTTGAGCACTGTCAATCCCGCGCATTTGAGTCTGATTAAATAATATTTCAACATGTGGCATGATGAAATGAAATATTTTCATCCAGTAGAGAAATTCCGGGCAATTCAAATGTTTCAATAAACCACTTGCTTCACTAATAGTAACTGAATCCATCCCATCTTCGTCAGTAATTTTGCCTAAACATTCTTTGAAAGAATCCTGGTGTTCAAATAATGTGTTCACAGTTCGACTTTTGAAAATCCACCATAATTTTTATTGCACTGTCCCGCTCGTTCAATAATTAAATTAAATTGATGCGCGTAACAGTGAATATAATGTGCTTGTGGAAATGTTCTTTTGATAATGGCTTGGACACCATTTGTCTTACCACTCATTACGGACGCCCCATCGTAACTTTGAGCGATTAGTTTATTGTTATCAGACCCAGAAGGAGAATTTAAAATAGTTTGCAATTCATTCAGCAATGTTTTTGCTAATACATCAGTATTATATCCACCAGGCTTAAAAAAAGACCAAAAGCGTTCAACAATTTGTCCATTAAACACGTATCGAATAATAACAACCATTTGCTGATGATTAGAAGTGTCTGTAGTTTCATCGGCCTCCAAAGCAATGAAATTTGCAAATTTAATTTCTTTTAATATTTCCTGCTTGTAAATTTGCAACATTGCATCTAGCAATTCGTTCTGAATAGTTTTTGAGACGCCTTTAAACACTTGTGAACCTTTCATATGTATTGCAAGCACAGCGTCTAATTCGGCAGCAAAGTTGATTAACCCTACATAAATTCCTGGATTTTCTGACGTTAATATCTCGTCGTGACCTCGCAACGCCAGTTGAAAGACGCCGCAAAGTGTAATACACATAATTAACCGGCGCAAAATATGAGGATTTTTTTCCACGTCTTCGTTGTACTTAATTTTATGTCGCAAATAATCACCCTCTAATAGTTCACGGATGTCCACTTTGCCTAAAACACTAAAATCCCATGCACGCATTCATGTGAGAAACGGAAGATTTGTGTTTCTTTGCCCTCTCTGCAATGTGTTTTAAATCATTCACCCCTTGTTTATTCCACGCACTAACCTCTTTCTTAAAAATTAAGCACATAAAACGAAACAGTTTATTTGTTACTGAACATCTGCACATACAGTCGTATTATTCATAGATATTCTATTGTACGTTCGGGTTTTACTTGTCGAACTGTAGTTTATCTGAAGATCAGGAATAGGCCTTCCTTTCTTCTTAAATTAAAAGTTTTTGCTCAAATGTTAGCGGGTTTTTTAAAAGATTTTGCACACAATTAACTTCCATCATTGAAAAAACGTCACTTTCGTCTTTGAATTCACACGCGCGATTGCGCGAAAACACAAAACACAGCGGTCGAAATTCAAACGTTGACTTTAAATGGGGAACAATCTGCTCGGTGCTCCATTCGCCTGGTATATCGCGTATAGCGAAGATAACCGATAGGCAACCAAATCTTGTTCTACATAGGTACAAAATCAGAGCGTTCCCCGGAAAATAGTTTTGAGGCTGTTAGCCGCGCTTGTGGTGCGGAAGGAAAATTTGATACCATCGTTAAAATAATGAAATTAAAATAATGCACTGAATTACATGTGAATTTCTTTCTGTGTTTATGTTGGTGGTTGGGTGGGCACGTGCCCTTGTGCCGTTTAGTACAAGCCGCCACTGTAAGTACGTATGTCTGTATCTACTTATAAATGAACATTAAATAAATGACTGCACATTCATTTCCATCCTATTTATACAGTTTTGACAACTTTAAAATGTTCCATATATAGAATTTTCTATGTAGGTAATGAATTATTTCATAATCCCCTTGGCACTTTGATAGAGGGAAATTTGACTGTATCAATATTTTTTGATCTCATAGCTTTATACTTTACTACATTTAAAGCAGACTAAGAATGGTACCGTCTGCATTTCTTCTGCACTCCCCCTTCTGCTGTATCAACATCTGTTACTAAAGAATGCTGCGTAGTGGTAGCAAAAATCATTAGTGACGGAAAAATGGAATGGACAGAACAAAAGCTAAAATTATTATGATATTTTATCTATTGTTTCTTAAATACAAGTTTTTGTATTTAGTGAAATAAATGAAATTTTAGATCTTAATCAACTACAAATCTCTCCACGAATCCTTTTACTTTTGATTATGTCAGTGTTAGTAAAAATAGGGATCACAAAAGGGCTGTTTTATTCCAGTGAGTATCTACTACTGCTACTATCACATACACGAAGTAACTATTTAGTGTAACTATATGGATGTAAAAAATAAATTGTTCACATAATGTCGATGTATTTCAATAATTGGACACAAAATTCAATACAAATAGTGTCATATTTTCAATATTATTATAACTTCACACTTATATAAATTTTTTGCTAAATTTTTAGTGAGAAACATCACACAGAGATTGACAAACTGACTTATCTGACTACATTTAAATAAAATATCTATTTTACAGCCGACCTAAAATCCCTACATCTACTATTAACACATTCATAGTTTCCATATCACATAATCGTTCACATGAACAGCACCAATTTTCATTACTATTGAAAATTACTGAGCAACTTTCAAAGCAAACTCCTCGACCCATAATAGTATAAAAAAAGTAAAAATTAGATATCAAAACTTGTACGAAATATAGTCTTTTGATGTACTATACCCAATAAGACTGTAAATATAAGTAAATGGATATTCTTAATTACATTACGCAACCAAAATTATTGTCATTTTACAAAATTACAAAAATTATTAAACTATCTTCAGCTGTACAAGTAACAGAGCAACACACACCACGCTCTTAGTTGCAAACAATTATTAACTGGACTAAAACAACTTTTATCACAACCTGGGTATTGTATAACTTAAGAAAAACCTAAACGGCTATTCGGTTACTTACATATATCTACAGTGTCTTAAAAATTACATCATTACATTGATTCACCTCACTATATTTTGCAACCTAACAAAATCCCTCCATCTCTTATATATTATTGCAGATCAATTATCACATAATTTTTAAATTTTAAATCAGGCAATACATTACACAGTTATTACAGTAGGTATTTTAATTTTAAAGTATTAGTTTTTTTTTACTTAAGATGAGATTATAATAGAGTATCAGTAGTTATAACAATTATAGGACACGAATAAAACAGCTAACACCAAGACAGTTAAAAAGTTTAGATATAAGTCTATGCCCCTCCTAT
>JABXWE010040713.1:0-28904 GCA_014611495.1 Limonius californicus | reverse complement strand
AAACTACATTCACAACAAACAGAAAGATCAGCTCCATTCTACGAAACCCCAAAACAAGGATACCTCTGGAGAATCAAGGTGTCTACGAAATTCCTTGCCAGGACTGCGAGCAAACATACATAGGTCAAACGAATAGACGAGTCAATGTGACACAACACGTAAGCACATCATCTCACAAAATTGCTTTCGAAAACACCAAAGTACTGGCCAACATAGGACACCTGAAATCAAGAATAATAAGGGAAGCAATAGAAATCGAGAAACACCCAAGAAATCTAAATTCTCGTGATGACACCCAAAGACTACCACCCGCTTGGAAACCGGTTCCCGCCAAAAAACAAATACACTACAGAAACCAGCAAGAAAATACAAATCCACCTCAACAAAATCAAAACATTCCAGCCACAGCCGGTCCCGTCACACGCAACCGAGCGCGAAATCAACAAAGCGCAACCACGCGGAACGGCCAAGAAGTATATATAGCTCCAGCAGAAACGAACGTCAACAGTCGTATTACAAGAAGCATCAGCAGAAAGTTATCCGACTAGACCTGAAGACCACATAGAAAGAATGTAGGATAATAGATGGACACGAAAGATCATGGAGTGGAGCCAGGAGGTAACAAAAGAAGTAGAGGAAGGCCGCAGAGTAGGTGGAAAGATGATGTTAAGAGAGTGGTAGGACACGACTGGATGAGGAAGACAAACAATAGAGAAGAATGGAACAAAATAAGGGAAACTTACATCCGACGATGGATGGTATAAGCTGCAGAAGAAGAAGATTCTGTCTCTTAAAGTGATTCCCATCATGGCTTTCTCCTTGGCTCGTTGAGCGACTCTTAGCTGTTCTGCCAACTGTTGGTTACCGGTACTATGCAGCTGTCGCATGTTTTACACTTCAAATTCAACAGTATATTTTTGTCTTTCTTATTAAAAACTGTGGTTTTCAAAAGCTGCACATGAAAGTTGAACCCTGTGTAATACTTCCTGGTTTGATTCTTTTCTCACATACGTTGCAGAAACACGAGCAGATACCAGCAGAACAGAAAACTGTTAGACACAACGGAAATGAGAACATTAAGGACAGTTGTTATACAAGACATTAGAAATTTTCTCGTCCCTGTTTAATTGTTTAAATACATTTTCTGACACTAATGTAAATAATTTGGGCGAGATGGACTCTATCTTACACCTTTGCCTAGAGAGATTCTCTCTCTAACATCAATCTATATTTATGCGGAAAATAGCATCCTCACATATTTTTGATGATGTTAGTGTATCTCGAAACAATTTTAGTATCGTCATTGCCATTATTAGGGCAATGCTGGTAATCTATAAATACCACGTGTATCTGGGTGTTATATTCTGATGATTTTCTATTCGTGTCGTAACTGTTTGTATCAAAGCATACGAAATAATTTTTATTGCTTGCGAATTAATGTTTAACAGTTGACAAATGTCATCGACCGAGTTTTCCGATTTAGTCAGCAACAGGCATAACGCGTTTGCACCAACGAAATGTGCTGTGGTCCTATTTAACCAAGGTTTGATTTAAACGGAGTAAATTATATTACAATACTATTTTTGATATAAGTCGGTTTTTTACTTGTTGGTTGGAGTTTCATAAATTTATAACCGCTTTTCTCAATAACATTTTCACGTTATTGATAGAGTAAAACACAATAGTTTGAGAATAGAAGAAGATCAACATTGTTAGGAGGGATGTCCGGTTAATGTAGTACATTTCCCAATTAATGCTTGTCCGTATTTTCAACTGATCGTCGTGTTATCTCGTCGTATCCCAAAAATGCTCTTTTGAGGTTAATTTTCCTAATATTTTTACATTTGAACTTATTTTTAATCCCATCTTGTCGATAATATTGGTTCACAGTTTCTATACACAACACATTCCTCAATTTGGGCTCAATCTAATTGAAAACAATATGGTTCTCATTACAGAAAATAGTCTTTACTTTATTGTAAATTATTGGATTTTTAACAAGTTGGCAACGCTGCTTTGGTGCTAAACATGCGCCATCTACGCGACTTCTATGTAGTTACGTTTGTATAAATTTAGGGTAGTAGATTCATCATTCAAAACTTTTAGGTAGTGTTTTAAAAATCTACTAATAATATTCATAGATAACAATAGAAAATGTGATGAATCATCTGAAAAAAGGTAATTTTGCGGAAATATAACAAATACACATTCTTGAAAATTATACAGTGTTTACATTTACCCCGAGTACTTTACAGTGTCGGGGTGCTGTGCGTTTCCGTTGGAATAGATTCCACCAAACGCTAACTTGTATTCGACTCATCACACCTTTATCACAAATCCTCACTAATTTTGTATGACTGCGTTGCGATTTTCATTATTTGCAAGAAGGAATCGAATAACCGCCCTTTTCTAACTTGAAGTAGGTTTCAATCGGAACTATTTTGTAATACTTGCAATAACTAGTCAGTGCAATATAACTGAGAATGCGTAAATGTACCTCAGCAACTGGACATGCCTTGTGGAAGAATTATCTTTCCTAATTTTACTGCTTTATTTAGTACTTTTAAGTGTTAAGGGGAAAATGTGACGATCACTTCTATAAACTTTTGAATAGTATATAGCAACTATTCAGTATTTATTCATAATGCTTTAATTTAGTTGGATAGTGACTGATAGAATTTAAAAGATTCTGAACTACAGCACTTGTAGTGGAGTAGTGCAATGCCTCAATTTGTTTCAAATTCCGTAAGTTAGTAAAAAGAAGATTTCTTACATCCGGGCTCGCTCCAGCTTGGCAACGGGTGCACTAGACAATTTTATTAGAATTTGTGGCAGAAAATCAGCAAACATCGACGCTTCTCAACTACAATATGAACTGAATATTGCTACAAACCTTCTGTGTTTTTGCATAATTTGTAAGAAAAATGCTTTGCAAGTCAGATCACTACTTAAAAAGCTTTTAACAAAATGGCGTCTAGATCTTTATCAAGATTGGATGCTAGAGCAGTAAGAGAAACAAATAAGGGTATGGATTAGTTCATATGCATTTCAAAGTTATGTCACGTTCAAGGAGCGGTAGTTTCATTAGGTGATGAATTTGTGATATTCGAGACACAGTGAATGGTTGAATTATCACGACAGCCATCAAATTTAGAACCTCAGATAGGAACAACGATATTATTGAATATTATATTTTTTAAACAAACGAATTTATCAGACGTCCAACCTTATGATGACTAGACATAATTTTTTTTGTCTGCGTAGAATAAAATAATGTAACAGTTTGATATCCCTTTAACCAAATCAATTTTACATTAAATTTATGTTTTAAAATTAGTAATAAACGAAAATATCGACCATCTATTCTAGTCAACAACAAACATAGGAGAAATGAATATTATAGATAATATTAAGAATCTAATTTCAATTTGTCCTCTGCCCTAGCAAATACAATGATGTAAAAAAGATCTACATCAGTTGCACAAATAAGATAAATTGCGATTTAAACGAATTCTTTTTTTAAATATTTTTCATTGCATCATTGCAAATATAATACAAGTACTTAAACACAATACTAGTATAATAATAACCCAAATTTTGATCCCAAATAAACAACAGAAAAATTGTACATTATATATAATAATGTAGTCTACACCTAATCATTTATTACAATACACACTAACTAATTTTAAACTATTTCAGTTCTTAATAACCCATCCTTTATTCTTAATAACCAATTATATAATACATTCTTGTCATAAAACACCAGTTTTTGTAATTCGTCCTTCCTAATGCAGCGATACCAGACATCAATTAGAGATTCGATTAATTCTACTATTTTTGTGGAGTTTCTTCTTGAAATTATGTTAGAGATCCTCTGCCAGAAGTTTTCTATAGGATATAGGTCCGGTGACTATGCTGCCGAGTCTATTCTTTTAATTTTATTGGTCGACATCCAAGATTGAACAACCTTTGCTCTGTGGCAAGGAGCATTATCATCTTAAAAGATAAAGGTTTTGTTAGGGAATAACTCTTTTCCACTAGACAGCATCCTCTCCTGTAGGGCATCAATGTATTTAGTTGCATTCATCATGCCAGATATAACATGCAGTCTGCCAACACCTTCGACATGCAGCCCCATATCATGACAGAGGTTGGATTTGTAATTGTTGTTGTGCAGAACACACTATCTTCTTCTCCAGGAAATCTTCTAACATATGTGTTCCCAGCATGATTGATAATGTTAAAGATAGATTCATCACTAAATAATACCTTCTGCCATTGTTCTGGGGCCCAATGGCGATGATCCTTAGCCCATCTCAAATGGTGAAGCTTTTGTTTTTCAGATAGGAGGGGTTTCTTCCTGTTTTTGTAACCCCTAAGTTCAGATTTAAGAAGTCTCCGTCCTATAGTAGAAGTACATATACTTACACCAGTAGCTTCGGACATACTTTGGTTAAATCTGTCGAATTAAGACTTCTGTCTGCCAGGCTCGTCCTCCGCAATACACTGTCGTCTTTCACTGATCTTTTTTTGGACGGCCACTGCGGGGTTTATCTTCAATTTTTCCCGTCTCTCCCGAGTATTTTCTAATTATTCTAATGACTGTGGATTGACTACACTGCACTTTCACGACTGGAAGCGCCTTGTTTATGATGAAGCATTAGTTCATATCATCTTAATTCGATAATTTGAACGGTTTATACTCGTATATATATATTAAATGTATTTTAATGACTCTACTAGAAAATGCGCGAATAACTAATTATCGATTTTATAAAAGAACTGTTACGTTCGTTTGATTTTGCCACTTCATTTGAATTAAAGTCATATTTTCATTGCCGCTCTGTAGCCGATTACTATACTTGTTATTTCCCAAATATAGTTTTGTGAACTTTTTCTTGTTATCATGGAGAATTGCCGATTAATATTTTGCCTGCGCGCTTGACCTGGAAATTTCTTGCACTTGGAGTCCTACGTGTTAAATTGTTCTAGAATTATTGCACCATATTTCGCAATATGATGAAATCTTCCAGCTTTTGGGTGTTCGCGTTTCGTTCTTTCTTTAGTCGATTTTCCGTTGATCTATTAAGGAAAAGAGTGGGCGCTAGGCCTTGGGAGTGAACTGACGTGTTTTCTTTTTGAGATACCGGGTTGTGTAGCAGCTCTGCTGCTAATTGAGTTATCGTTTCGTTTTTTGCCGTAGACAAAAGAATCTTCGGCTTGTGTCGGATTACAAATATTAGCAGAATGTCAGCTTTTTGCAAAGACAATTCAGTGGAATTGTTCTCTCGACTTGTGTCGGAATAAATCTTCCAACCCCGTTTCAGTCGTCTCTGCAGTTACCAGTGGCCACCCCATACAGCGGCGGAGAGTTGGGCATCTGAAGCTTCCGTTTTCCCCGTCGTTAAAGAAACTTCCGGCGCGTGGCGTTGTCTCCATTCGATCCAGTCTTCAAAGGCGTGGCTGAGAATTTTCCTGCTGCCTGAAGATTTCAGGAACACTCTAGTTGTGCCTCTCTCTACTCCCTACCGAATAAAACTAAGGTAGGAGAAATTGTAAATTGGGTCATGAAAGCTTGTTTCGGGTTTCATTCGCCAGTTTCAGGTGTTGAACCTTTTTTTTTGATGCGACAAAAAACGACCTTCAGTCGCCAGTTGTAATTTTCTTTTTTCTGTTAACTGTAAAGAGTAATCATATTGTATTTTTTTTTGTAAACTCAGACGCCACTGGCTGCGTAGACTTGTTTTAAGAAATTAAATGCCGTAAGCCAGGGAGGTCGAGCCTCGGTTTGAACGTTCAATTACCCTTGTATTAATTAACCATAAATATTACCATTTTCAATGGAATCGTTATATTTTTTGTATCATGTGTCAGTAATATAAAAGAAGTAGAATTATATTTGTCTTGAAATTTACCATATCTTTAATTTTGTGTATTTTTTATCTTTGTTTGCATGAACTTTGCAAGCTTTATATACAGGAGGAAGCACAATCAAGGTGAGTCCGATTCCCGTAAGCTGCTGGCTTCTCGGCCTTCCACGTGAACTGGTAATCTGCTGCGATTTGGAAGGTGGCGCCCGTTAATTTTGACTACCCTGTGCACAACTAGGAAGATTTCCCTCCAGTTAGCGGTTTCCGTGAACCACCTCTACTCCTCTGAGCTAAGCCGAAGGCCTTTTCCATCTCTCAGGTTGCGGGTCGACGAAAAAGCTCGTTTGACCCGTAATAGAACTTATCTTACTTGTTTTCTATGGAATTCTAAGTACCTGATTAAGAGATAAGTTGCTGACATAGTCATTAAAATCAAATATTTAAAAGTAATTTTTGGAAACTACGCCAAAAACGTAGTTAAACTTCAAGAAAAAATTATTCTTCTCGGTTGATGCAGAACTTTTTCACACCATTGTAGATTCAAATGCATATTATAAATAGCGTGTACCAAACCTAAAGACTTATACAGGAAGATAAAACTAAGGTTCCAAATGATTGGAAATAACCAACTGATAACTTAAATTCGAATCTCTTGGCATTCATAAACAGGAATAAGCGACATGTTAATGCAGTTTTCGATTGCTTAATCATTTTGGTTGCGATCGATTTTTAAATGTGATTCAAAATCTCCAATGCAGTGATAGCTAGCGTCCCTTAAGGCATTCTGTTCATCTTTTTTTATTTAATATCCTCATTGTAATGAATCCACTCAGATATGTCAATCAACTCAGTGACTTTCACAAGGTGGTTGATTCGATGTCAGGTCAAACCATGTTTGAACCTAATGTATATCTGAGGATATTTAACACCTAATATTTTTTTAAATTCGGTGCTATTACGGAGGTACGGTGCTCCGAAGTTTTTTACCGCAATTCACTAAAATGTAAATAACTTTTTTGTTTCTTGTCAAATTTTGATAAACTTTGTTGATTTAGAAAGTTAACAGTCAAAGCTTAAAGAAAATTGCACAGTTGTGTGTGAAAAGTGGATAAAATCTGACCAGAAGAGAAAATGTTGGTATAAAAATTACTGAATTAGGTGTACATATTTAAATGGTCATTCCTATTGGAAACTCAGTTAAATAACACTTTAAATATGTAGTTAACACATTTTCGAAAAAAATTGTAAGGTCCTTGTTTTTGGAAAGCAACTTACTAGTTTAGAAGCTCAAAAGAAAACGCAGGATAACGATCCGTTTTCAAGATATAACCTAATTTACACAAAATTTAAAACCAAGTTGTTCACTTCTGATACAGATTTCATTCATTTTCACAATTAGTTGTACGGTTTTCCAGGATGAAAATTAAGCTTGGATTGTAAGCTTTCTAAGACAATAAAATTTATTAAAATCGGACAAGAAATAAGAAGGTACATAAATTTTAGTGAATTGATGTATAACAATTTTAATGGCAAAATTCCCGTAACGGTTTCGAATCAAAAAAATTATTAGCCAATTTAGGTGTTAAATAACATCTGCTGTAACGTGGTTATAGTTTTACGCACATGTTTAGAATCAACTTGTACACAATAGAAATTCAGTGAACTTTGAAGTTGAGTATTTTTCCCTTCTCAAACGTCCAGCTGTATATTTTAATAAATACATGTTTACTAAAAATGTTTAAAATCGATTTATATATTATTTTATTTATTTTCCCTTATATAAGACTAAAACCCCTAAGAATTGTGGCAAGTTTCATCATAGGAAAACAGTAAAAAAAATTTATAACTTGCGGCCGCGGCAACTGAACAATTTTTATTAGCATGAAGACAAACAAACTATTTACAATTTAATATTTACAGTAAAAAACAGGAGAAAAGTTGGAATGTATAAATTTTCTTGAGTATGTTTTAAAATTATTAAGAAACTAACAAGAAACTCAGCCACTGACAGGGTTAGCAACAAACATAGGTGAAAGCAGTATTATAGAAAATACTAAGCATGTTGTTTTCAATATGACGAAGTACATGTTATCAAGTAGCATGTGAAAACATCGAATTCTAATCTAAGGAAGTTTAAGAGTATCGCTCTAAGTAATTAGAAATACTGTAATAATTAATTAGATTAACATCTTGCGGTACTCAAAAAAAGTGATGTAATATAGTAAACTTTTTACAATAAGATTAATCATTGTTAGCTGTCATCACTTATCATTATTCTCATTTGCGATTGTTGATTGCGAACATGAAGTATGTTCAGTTTTAATTGACTTTTACGTATTACATTTTTAATATGTCCCATTTTTAACAGATACCTAAACAAACTAGAAGGTTTAGAAATTTATTTCGCAGACTGACACAGTAAATGAAACACAATTTAAACAACAGGAAAAATTCCATTTACTTTAATACATTTATTGCAATGTTCTAAAAGCTTTTGAAAACAGTTTGCAAAGGTATCTGAATAAACTGCTTCCTATTCAGGTGTTATATTTTTCTTACTATCGTCAGCGTGCTTCACTTTGGGAACAGTTCTCACTTGAAGAAAGAGTCAAAAGTATGCTATTAGACATAATTCACAATCAGTTCAGAGTGGGCAGGTGCGTTGTCGCGCAACAAAGGCCAAGTAACCTTTTTTGGAGATTGTGGTCGCACACAAACAATGTGCAGCAATAATCTCATCATGTAAAATTGCACTATTTACTATTTATCTTTTAAGTACAATTTTTTTATGGATCACATCCAAAATTCTAAGAAGTTTGTCAGTATATTTGTCATTCTAAATATTTGCAAACCAAACGTTTTAGGTACCTTGGTAATAGTTTTACATTAGCATTCCATCTTAGGATGTATTAAAACACACATGACTCATAGCAGTGTCAACGCAGTTAAAGAAATTTACATTGGCGCAACCAGTATTAATGAATTTTGCACACTTCTCTAATTTTGCTCCTCTGTAAGACTGCGTAAAAGTAACTTTATACAAATATATGTTTCTCCAAAGTTTTCATCTAAAATTTATCGAATCATCACCTTTCTTTTGTTCAAATCAGCTACCATCATTTGGAGGGTCATTTGGCGATCTTTCGCCAAAATTCTACGAACTCTTGCAATTGGATTTGGCGTCATCATGATCATTCCCCACCTTCACTTTCAAAGCATTGCTATTCCAACACGCTAGAACGACTATTAGGTGCACAGTTGTCAGCATTTCTGAAACTTCCGTTGGTGTTTTCCCTAACTTCCAGGAAAATGTAATGTTTATTCGTTGCTCCATGGCGACTATTATATGCTGTTTTACTTTTGGTTTAATTTCACGTGACATCATTACAGCAACGATAATTGCCAAATTTCGTATATTGCTAACATTTTCGCGGAGTGATACTATTAACTGAAAAATTACCAGACTTTCTTGCACCCGTATAGGGCCTGTAAATATAAACAACATCAACCTGTTTTAATAAAAATCTAGGAGTTCAATTTTCTGACAGTTCTAGTACAGAACAATCAATACTTTCCCTGTAACCAAAATTCAGGAGAAAAACTTGTGTTATCTTACCACTACAAGTGATTTTTACTAACTACTCTTCAATACGGAACGGAATACAACCTTCCAATATAGATGGCGTTTGTGGACTATGAGAAGACCTTCGACTCGATAGAACACTGGGCAATAATTGATGAACTAGACAACGCACGCATAGATCACCGCTACAAAGACCGATTGAAAAATATATATGTATAAACAAGCAAAATCGACAATAAGGTTAAACGAAGATTCACAGCAAACACATATTAGGAGAGGAATAAGGCAGGGTGATACAATATCACCCAAACTTTTCACCCTAGCACTAGAAGGCATTTCCAAAAGATTAGATTGGACAAAAATGTGGGAATTAACATCAATGGTGAGAGACTTTTACATCTTAGATACGCAGACGACAACGTCCTGACCACCGAAACTAAAGAAGACCTAAGAAAGAGGCATATAGACCTCGAAGTGGAATAAGGAAAAGTCGGATTGAAAATGAAGCTGGACAAAAGAAAAATAATGAGCCCACAACAAATAGAAATAATAGTGAATAGAAAACAAATAGAAAATGTCGAAGAATATGTATATCTGGGACAAAAAATCACAACAGCAAAACAAAATAAGGATGTCGAAATTGAACGACGAAGACGACTGGGATGGGTGGCGTTTGGGAAGCTCAGACATATACTAAAGGATAGGAAAATTCCACAACTTAGGACAAAGATCTTCGACCAGTGCATACTGTCCGTCTCAGCATACGGAGCACAGTCATGGACTCTCATACAACGAACAATACGCAAATTACAAGTAACACAAAGGGCAATGGAAAGATCTATGATAGGCATATCACTTAAAAACAAAAAACGAAACGAATGGATCAGACAAAGAACAAAAGCTACCGACATAGTATAAACAATAACAAACATAAAATGGAAATATGCTGGACACGTTGCCAGAACAACATGACAACCGATGGAACAGAAAATTATTAAATGGAGACCATGGGAAGATAGAAGAGGAACAGGTAGACCAATAACACGCTGGTACGACGACATCAAAAGGGTGGCAGGATTAAAATGGATAGAGGCTGCACAAATCAGAGAGAATTGGAAGAATAAGAGGGAGGTCTGTGCCCAATTCTGGGCGCAACAAGGCACATAAGAAGAAGAAGACTATGAAGGCAAGCAATTGCTTCGCAGAAATAAAAAACTTTTGCAAAGAGAGGAAGAAGCAGATTAATAAAAATATCCTCCTTAATACTTGGAATATCGTTTTGCATGGACATGGAGTTTAAACCCTATCGTTTATGTAACAAGGGATAATAAATAATAATAAATATAGGTATTTGCTACCTATGGAACGATACCATTACCAATCGACATAGACCCTAAATTGTTTCCTATCTTTAATCTTACCTACATAGTCGTCCCACCAATGTGAATGTAGTCATTATATTCGGCGCGGCGACTATTTTATTGTTTTTTAATTATAATTTTAGCGCTTCGACTGCATTGGTCATTAGCGCTTGGTACTATGAACTACAATAGGTGATACAGGTGTATAGATTTCAGAAACTGCAGTATGTTGTTTGAGCTGTCTTCGTTATTTGCCAAAGCCTCTTGCATAGAACCTGGAATGTGGTGTTCGGATCTCTGTGCGGTGTATCTTGTACATTCGGTGATGATGTGTTGTACAGTTATTTGTAGGTTACAAGTGTCACACATTATGGGGTTTGAGTTTTGTAGGAGGTAGTTGTGGGTCAGTTGACTATGTCCAATTCGAATTCGGGTCAGAATAACACTATCTCTTCTATTTCATTGGTGGTGGTCCGTCCATGGCTTTACTGATTTCTTTATGCTTTTAAGTTTGCTTCCTTGTTCTTGGTTCCACTGGTTTTGCCACATATTTAAACAATGTTCTCTGCACATACTTCTGCGTTTGGCATGATTATATTGATACTTGTTGCCTCAGTTGATTGCACTGCTTTACGGGTTGTTTGTTCTGCTAATTTCTTACCGTTTATACCGATATGTGACGGTATCCATACTATCACCACACCACACTTTTAATTACTGATCCGAGTTGGATAATTTCTTCTATTATATGGTTCGGGGATGATACATCTTGTATGACTTTAATGGAACTAAGTGAGTTGGTAAGGATAAGAAACTTTGATTGTTCGGCGACTATTGTTCAGGACTAAACGGAAATATTTTAGTAATAATAGTTGTAGATGAATTTAATAGTAGAGAGAAACTCATGACGCTTAATCCCAATACTTTGTACTGTACCACAATCATAAAGGAAGTTGCCATAGCAGAAACGATTAGTAAGAAAAATATTACAAATTCTGATTACAGAAGTACCGATTCTTAGATTTAAAAATCTCTGTCATGTAGTAAATATGATCAGAATACAAATACTTCTGAAGTTGCTGTTTCATAGTTGCATATCCAAGAAAAATTTGATTACAAATTTCCCTCTCAATCATAAAAAAAAAACCTGAACACACCACTGAAACTACCAGCTCTGAAAATACTAAAATTAAAATAATTATGCCAAACATTCACGAAAGTAGGTTACCTGTTAAACTCAATTTTTTAATATACTATCATTATTGCTAATGGAAGAACTATAGCATCCACTTGATAAAAAAGAAAAATAGAATATCGATTTTTAGAAATATTGGTTATTTTGCTTTCCTAAATAAAGGTGTTACAACAAACTAATACTAATTGTGTTAGTTACTAATGCGACAAAAAGGTGCAATAAAAATGTTAAAAATTATAATTTTAAAGGGCAGTCTCAGCATAAAACTTAATTTTAAACCGTATTTAAAAAATATTATCTGCAATTTAATAAACACAAACTATTTATATGGATAGTAATCAGTGATAAAACAAATAATTGACACAATATAATCAGTAAAAAAACTAAAGCTTTTAGCGATACTTTATCATTTTGAATTTTAAAATGATTTGTAACATTGACGACAGCGTAAACATTGTTTCGCGATCAACAAACAACATTTCTAAAGATGCTATTTTGTCAACAATGTAACGCTGTATTGTGAGAAAAGCAAGCGGTGATTATGTTGAAAAAATATTAATATTAGATTTTATTACATGTAATAAAAACATTTTCAGCAAAACAATTATCATCATTTGAAATACCCTCGTATTTTTCAGTTTCTTTACTAATGAAATGCAACTTTAATTAAAGTTTAATGTTTGAAGTAAGACTACATACTCTATTAATTTATCGTGAGAGTAGAGATGCGATTCCGAGTTTCTTGGTATGAAGGATGAGAGATCTTGGTGAAAGGACCTACTTATAAGCAAAAGTTTAAACATGTTTGTAAATCACAGTATTCAGCGAACAGGAAAGTTGACAATATTGTAAGTATTTTACTAAGACTGTGCCGCAAGAGAGATTTATAAGGTGTGAAACTTCCAAAATACTTGGAATGTAATGAAATCTTCAAAGTTTAGTTGGTTCCGTCTGCATGCATCCATTAGGATTACTAATACGAAATCATTAAGTTTTATGTTTCTAAATTATACTTCTACTTGCTATTATGTTTTACGATAATGCACATTGAGGTAAACAGAGTACTTAACATTGAAGTTAGACAAAACAAAAATTGTGCACACATGTAGAAGGGTAATAAAAGTAGTTCTGAATCATAAATTTTATTTCATTTTAATGTTTCCATAACAAATTAATTGACTATCTCAAGTGTTATTGGAAGTTTTACAAATGCAGCGTGTGCGAAACAAGGATGTCAGTAGTATAGGTAGGCTTACTTGTAAGTTGACTTGTATTGACTATGTTTCAACATAGTGTGAAAATTCAAAATTCATTTATCTGTTTAGCAACGCTGTCACCTACACCATTTACCGTCATTCCAAATCGGGGTGCTGATTATTGCGCCTACGAATGTAAATTGTGATTTATATACTTTATATAAATGTAGTTCCTAAATATATTTGCTTTGCCCTTTCATGATTTTGATTTGTACTACCCAATAACCAAATACGTTGTCCGTATGTTACAAAAGAAATATGTAAGTTAAAATCATTTACCTTCACAGTTCACACCTAAAAACTTCTAACGAAGCGTTACTAATTTGTATGGTTATTTTGACATTTAGAACTCCGTTTAATTTGTTTACATGCCGTTTACCGTTTAGAAGTTTATTAGTTTGATTTTTGGGTAGTTTTACTGTGTACCGACCGATGTCTTTCCGAATGCAACCCGTATTATTTTCATTTTCAAAGTGTTTACCGATTTATGTAAATATTATTATGTACCGTTTAATTTATATTTTGAATTTAAGACCGAACAAGGTAATTTATTTATTATGTTCCGTGTAGCAACATTTAGAAGTTCTAGGTTATTTTGTTATTACTATCTGAGACCGTTTTAGTTTAATACATTATTAGGGGAATATTTAATTACCAGTTACGTTTATATTTGAACATTTAGCGTTTATTTATATATCCGAACATTGTAAATTTGGTTTATTTGAATTGCATTTACGCGTGGAGATCAGATAACCGCATCTACGGCGTATAGTTGGTGGGGTAGCTGCATACACCCTACTCCTATTTAGAATGCGCGAATTAAACCAAATATTGTAGCAACAGTTATCGGGCGGGTATAAATACAAGCTCTCGAGCATTAAAAGGACAGTCTTCCTTCCGGTCCACTTCGAGAAGCTCCAGCCAACCAGGAAGAAGAATCATCCAGTACCAGCGACCCAGGAACCACTCCGAAGCCAAGGTACAGCCTACCCACGCAAGCAGTGTAGAGGTGAGGAATTGTTTTATCTTGGCACTATTGCTTTACCGTTCATATCGTAATTCTCCGTTCTCTTTCTCCCCTTGTACCTCTCTCTCTCTCTAACTTACCCGAAACCCCGGAAGCAACATCGCTGCGTGTGTCCTGAGTTGTTGTCTTCCAGCCTTGTCTCCCCTTGGGGTGCGTGTGTCCTGACGCAAGTAACCCTCCTTCAGAAGTACCGTCGCTGCGTGTGTCCTGAGGCGGTGTTTTCTGTACCTTATCTCCCCTTGCGGCTGCGTGTGTACTGACGCAAGTAACCCTCCTTCGGAAGCATCGTCGCTGCGTGTGTCCTGAGGCGGTGTCTTCCATCCATGCAACATCCCTTTATCCAGAGAAAGAGCACCGTGATTCTTGACCGTTCACTACCGGGGTTTGTACTCGAATTGTGCCGAGATATACGATCTCCTTTTATCTCTCGTTGTCATAGTGAGACCGTACCTGATACCGTACTGACGCCCGCAGAGGTACTGTATTGCTACCGTATTTGCTACCGTATTGCTATCATATCTGCTACCGTTTGCTACCGTATTTGCTACCGTATTTACTACTGTATTGCTACCGTATTTGCTACTGTATTGCTACCGTATTTGCTACTGTATTGCTACCGTATTTGCTACTGTATTGCTACCGTATTCGCTACCGTATTTGCTACCGTATTTTGCTACCGTATTTTGCTACCGTTTTGCTTCCGTTTTGCTTCCGTTTTGCTTCCGTTTTGCTACTGTATTTGCTACTGTCCAATTTTAATATTATTGCATTATACCTTTTTATGTAAGATCCTGTATTGTTTAATTCATCCAATATATGTATTAAACCATTCTTGCTTTAATTATTCCACGACGTAGTACAATATAGTCTCTAGGCCGATCCCGAGAGTGCAGGTAAATAACAACAGACCCCTGGACACCGACGTCTTCAACTGCAGTTACCCAGGTCTTCGTTATCTGTTCCAGGACAACGAAGCTGTACCGGAGAGTAAACTCAGTAACAAATCTGGCGCCCGAGGCAATCTCCGCAATTGCACGTAATAAGCAGACGTGCAATTGACTCCGTTAAGCCGATTAAAGAAAAGGGCGTCACAAGATTATTTTTACCTTGTTTATATTTAATTATGTAATCATAACTAGATAGAGTAACTGCCCATCTCTAAACCCTAGCTGCTGCTAATGCTGGTAAATTTTTAGATGGTGATAGAATTGTTTGTAATGGTTTATGATCTGTATACAACGTAAATTTACGCCCATATAAATAATGATGAAACTTTTTTACACAAAAGATAATACTTAGAGATTCTTTATCTAATTGACTGTAACTAGCTTCTGCCTTCGATAATGTTGCTGAAGCATACATAACCGGTCTCTCATAACCCTCTTTCGTTACATGAGCTAATACTCTCCGATCCCATATGGTGATGCATCTCAGGACACAATTATGGGTAATAATGGGTTAAACGGCATTAAGATTTCGGTATTAGTTAACAGTTTTTTGCTGGTTTCAAAGCAATTGTTTACTTGTTCATTCCAATTCCATGGAGTATCATTTCTTAAAAGTTTATACAAACAAACTAACTTATCTGCCAACATGGGTATAAATTTAGAATAATAATGTAATAGACTTAATTAGGATTACAATTGACCCTTATTGTCAGGTTTGGGTGCTTCTAAGATTGCTTTCACTTTTTTATTATTTGGTTCTAGACCCCTATCCGATAAAACATGCCCTAAAGGCCTTATTGCATGGGGCGGTTTTTCAGTGCAATCGGTTGCTGCAGTCAGTTGCTGCGATCTAGGATCTAGGATTGGTTGGTTGCAGCAATCGGTTGCACGCTTATATTTACACGAAGCAATTGCTCGCAATGGTTTACATGCGATTTCTTATTCCAATGTACGGTACCAACCTTATCGAAATTATTATTCCTGAATATAACCATTATTAAACAGAACTCATAGTAAATAGCATAGAAATAAATGTTATTTCTATGATAAATAGCGTGAAATTGTAGGTTACAGGTAATGGACAATCAATTATTTAATCAAAATATTTTTAATGGGTTCTTGTGGTGTAGTAGTTGGTTTAGCAGCATTGTTGTTAATTGAGCAAAACAAAGCGCGAAAAAGAAAAGTGTAAGTGAGGCCTTGGATGGCCATTTGGTTGGTAATTTTCATATTACTGAATAAAAACTTTCAGTTTAGCTTTCGTCCAAACTAAATCCTCATTTATTTCTTCGACGGCTTGATTGTAATTACTACTATCCATTGTTTTTTTAATAATTAAACAAAAATTATTAAGCCCTACAAGCTCCAACATACAAAACAGGTCAAGGAAACAAACAGAACTCGGATCACAACTAAACAAAAGTGTTCTGTGCTAAACAGTTACTGTTAGTATTATTACGTATACATAACTTTGGTGAATTGCTTAGTTTCGCGCGGTTGGCAACAATAAATTACTACATTGCACGAAAAAATCGCATGTAAATTAGAACAGGTTCTATACGAAAAAATCGCCTGTGCAATCGGTTGCGGCGTTCCGTTGCATGAGCAATTTGTGCATTACACGAAGCAGTTAGTTGCCGCAACCAGCAGCTGGAACCGATTGCATTGAAAACTCGCCCCATGTAATATGGCCTTAAGAATTCAACTTCTTTTACAAAGAATTAACACTTTTCCACATTTATTCCTACATTATATCTCTGAAACCTATTAAATACTTCCCGTAATTTAGTTATCATTTTCGATTCACTTTTGGCTGATATTAAACAATCACCTATATAGCAGCGAACACCTTGTATATCTTTTAATATCTGATCTATTACCTGTTGAAATATATGTGGTGCTGTTTTAATGCCAAATGCTAACCTTTTGTAAGCATACAGACCATTAGGAGTATTAATTACTAATAACGTCTTGCTTTTGCTTACTTTTAGCTGGAAATATACATTTTTTAAATCAATCACTGAAAATATATTACCCAGATAAAGAAGCAAATATTTCCTGGATTAATGGTAGTTTTAAAATCTCCACAAATCCTAATTTTACCATCAGGTTTTGGTACCACCACTATTGTACTGGTCCAATCAGCACTTCCAACTGGTTCTAATATATCCCTATCTACTAAACTTTGAATTTCTAAGTCTATTTTGTTTTTCAGGGCATAAGGAATTCAACATGGTTTACAAAACTTCGGTGTTGCATCATTTTTAATTTGAATATTAACAATAAATTCTTTAATGCATCCTGACTGATTGAAAATGGACTGGTATGTTCCTTTTAACTCTGAGATTACTTTCGACCAATCAGTATTTATATTATTGATTAGCGACACAGTCTTATTACTTAATTTAAAAACATTTCGCCATCCTGGGAAAACTTATCTAACCATGATCTACGTATCAAACATACATCACTATCGTAATCTATAATCTTTATCTCTAAAGTCTTGAATATGCCTCCAATGCATACCTCAACCTTTGCCACATTTACTATGTATCCTACTTGCCCAAACAACGTTTTTAGCTTCTCCTTACCCTCCATAATCGGTAAACCTGGGAATAACTTCTTAAATCTTTTCCTCGGTATTATTGAACTATCCGCCCCACTATCGACTTCCATGACTATGTGTTTCTGTTCAATATGTGCTGTTACCAACATTGGACTTGCTTTAGAAGAAACTACAGTTTGGTGAACTTCCTCGACATTTTTTGTAGAAAACCAAAACACTTCTTCGTCCGTTTGATTATCCTCCTGTAGACTCTGCTCGGTTTCCTCATTTTCACTCATCATATAATGGACATTTTCCTTTCAAATTGGCGATTTTGCTGTATGACCTAATTGGCCACAACAAAACATTTCCACTTATGTGCAGGAGACTTTGCTTCCTCATGCAACCGTAAACGTCGTCTACAATTCCTTTGCGTCTTTGCTTTTCCCTAGGGACCTTTTTTAGATTGCCTTTTCTTCGAGAATTTTCCTTCTGCTTGATTACTTTTGTTTACCCAAACCTTTTTGCTAGTATTTACTTTGCCAGCTACTTCCGCACTACTTATTGCTTTTGCTTGCCCTTCAGCTAATTCCATACTTGTTGCTATTTGATAAGCGTTAGTATACGTTATATTTTCCTCCGTTAGTAGCTTGCGTTTTATTCCTTCTGCTTTTAACACACACAAATTTATCCCTCATTGCTTCTTCTAAAAAATTACCAAATGCACAGTACTTGCTTAGGTTTTTTAACTTCCTTGCAAATTCAGCTACATTTGCATTACTTTCTTGAATGCAATTAGAAAATTTGTACCTCTCTGCTATCGTTAATATCTTCGGACTGAAGTGCGATTGCAGTACCGTTTTTAATTGTGCGTATGTGCGAGTACTTGGAACTTCCGGTGCTACTAAATCCTTCAGCATACCATACGCTTCGCCACCGACTAGCGTTATAAAGACTGTTGCTTTTCTATCGTCTTCTATTTTATTACACAAGAAAAGCTGTTCCATCCGCTCCAAATATGAAGTTGTGTTGGACTCCCTGGGATTGAACTGTTCAATAGAGCCTATAAATGACATTTTGACCAACAGTTGGACTAGCTACTGGTGTGGACGACACAAAAATTGACTATAGTTCTTACGCTCAGCATTTTTCAGTTTCTGATTAGCGCTTTATTTGCACAGCACAAACTGAACGCGTTTCTGTCTTTGTTAGTTGCTTACAGTATCATATTTCCGACGAAGACGTATGTCGTAGTGACATCTGCGAACGAAACAAGACCAACACTGTACGTGTGACTTATTCTGTCGGCTGACACGTTTAGTAGAAAGAAACAGAGATACTTGGAGAATGTCGCGCAGACGCAGACAAACGTCATTACTTAAATCTGTTTCCAGCAGTATTTAAAATGTTTTAGAGGTTGAATGTTTGATGGTGAATTTGTATTATCTATATATTAAAAAAAAGCCGTTCGCAATGACACTACACTAGCTTTTTCACATAGTGCTATACGGTTGCAATCTTTTTTGAATTTAAAACCGATACATTGTAAGAGTTTCCTAATCGTTCATATTGCAGCATTTAGAATTTGTTTGCCTTTCAAATTTTGTTGTACTGTTTTTAAAGTGACTGGCTTTTTTTCAACGTATATTCTGTACACTACATCTCTAACTGTCATTTTTAATGTTTCGGGCATATCTTCAGTTTTTAACTTTTTTCTGGAGCTGTGCACTTTTTTTTATTAATGGCAGGTTGTCTTCCCTTTGCTGCACTATTTTCCGTATGGTGAGTAAACTTATTTTTAATACATCTGCAACTCGTTCTTCAAAGAAGAAAATCACTAATGTGTGTTATTTTCAGTTTATTTGGTGTTCCTAAGTAGATTCGTCCTTTCTCGGTCTTTGGTCCTAGATTTTTAGCCAGATACTTTAAATGGACTCCACCATCCCAATTAATTAGTCTGTTTTTGGTAACTACTATACAAGAAGCGTATCGATGTGATCTAGTATATTTTCAGGTATGCAATAAAACTGACGAGAACTTACGATTTACACAATCTTCGGTTTTTTCCTTAATACATTCTAGCTTGCTGTGTAAATAATCTATTGGTTAATTTCCTCAAATCCTCAAAATAGAAACCACGTTAATTTTATAACCAAATAATAGTATGGCATAACAGATTGGTAAAACTCTTGACATGTAAATTTGGTACGTGGGTAACAAATCAGTTGTAAACGAAATGTTCCAATCCCAAACGAAACAATAAAGAAATCGAATCGTACTTTAAATTCTATCTTGTCCATAATCCACACGTCTTCGAAAGAACTCTCTAAACTGCGAAAACTGTAGGCTTATTTCAGTGCTAAACGTAATCTATAAAATACTAGCCGCAATAATTAACAGGCTGAGAACGTATTAAGGGAGTACCAATGTGGTTTTCGCCAAAACAGGTCAGTAATAGATCAAACTAATGCCATTCAAAAAAAATTAAACAAAGAACATACTGCCCTTGGACTTCGAACAGGCATATGATAAAATAAACAGAGCCCGTATGCTACGAGCAATGAACAATAGGTAAACTTTCGAGAGCTAATAAAACTTATGGAAATGACTTTGCTTCAAAATTCAAGATACCCTATCAGAATAATAAGTACTACGTGACCCCATGTCTTGAACATCATTTAACATAGTCCTAGAAAAGATTATAGAAAACTGTAAAATCAGACAGAAAAGCGACATATTTAAAAATCCCTATCAGTCACAAGCATACACGACAAGGTTGCTATCTCTTAGTTGCTTGTTCACACCTGTATTCTTGGAGCCGTGTTCCGAATTGTGTTTGAAAATTTAATATCTTTTGCAGCACACCATATCTATTGTTTGTTGATTCTCATATATTTCTGTGTATGCTACAATTTTAACGTTTAAGGAAACCGAAATTTTTTCTAATAATACGGCATTAAATAAATAAAAGTTTTCTATGCATTTTTGGCTTTTATAGCGGCACAGTCAAAAGTTTAGGGCTGTTTTCTTTAAAATAAACATTTCAGAAACTAGATGTTTATAACGAATTCATTTTTAAGAATTTTTGTTTACAGGATCGTTTTGTTGGCTACGAGCAATGTTATGCATTATTTAGACCAGATATCGACAGATCGCGGGCCGCATGCGTAGTTTCGTCTAAAACACTTTTTCGTGATGGTCGCGTAATATTTCGTAAAAAATCTTATCATCCCGTTGCGGCGGTCAATTTCATCAGTCCAACATATAGAATGGACCAGCACAGCCTAGTCAAAATTGCAAGAGACAAAATCCCAACAGGCAGAAGGAATGTGGGACGGCCAACAAAAAGATGGCAAGATAGTCTCTAAGGGAAACTAGTTTAGAACAGACTTATAGCCTAATAAGAAGAATGAAGAATAAGAACAGCATATAAATATTTAGCGATTCTCAGAAAAATTATCTTCATAATCTATCTAGGAAGCAACCTTGTTACACAACAAATTATTTATATACATTCATCGATAAGGTAGGTAAGTGTAACGTGCAACCGTTCAAATTTATCCATTAATGGTTCTAGAAATCAGTTTCTATTTAAATGGAATACTGCTATTTAGATGTAAAGCAGAAACACCATTAAGGCAGCTTGTGGAGCTTGATTTATTAAAGATCTTGATCGAACTTAGATGGAACCACCAGAGCGAAAACACTTTAGAGACAACCTATACGAAGATCGCAATCTCTACGAATGTTATGTGATGTTCCGCATTCATCACTCATCAGTACATATTTTGTTGGAGTTTTAGAGAAATAAATAATTGCAGTGACAGAACTATACCTTCACATCACAACTATTAAAAAATGAGAATATTATAAACTCTATTTAAATAAAGATAAAACAAGGAACCTTTATGGAAAATCTTGTTGGTTATACTGTACAATAAAAAGTTCAACAAAAGACAACAGTATTTTAATTATCACATAATAGTTAATTGACGTAAACAAAAAATAATAAAAATTTTTATTTCACTTTATTTGCTCTGCGAGGTGTTTTAATCTAGTTTATTCATTTTGCAAAAGTTCCAAAGTAGTTCAAATGACAATCAATTTATAAAGTACTTAACCTAAAAGAACATTTTAATAGACCTCAGAATTGTTGTATATAACAAAGTGTTGAATAAAAAGTATTTGACTGACACTATTAACATTTTTTTACTTTTACGCTTTTCTACAATAAAGGTGAGTGATATTCGTGTATCTACTTTATACAATTAGAATACATTTTCGTATCTTTGAATTATTTACTTGCGTATGTATCTATTTTTCTAGGACTATAAAGGGACTGATAAAAAAGAAGAACAATTGTGTATTAAATAAAAACGCGAGCATATCAATATGGATACCTTATCTGATGTGAATGAAGATATCAAACCCAATGTTACGAATGTGGCTTTGCTATCAAATTTTTCAGATTCTGTGTGTGATATCTGGCATCAACCCAAAATCAACGAAGAATTATCTCAGCGTGAATTGGAAATGAACGGTAAATTTGCATTATACACCTAATATCAATTCTAAGTTAAATACACAAGCATACAAGCAACTAAATGATAATAAAATGGGGTTTAATTTCAAAGTTTTGTAATTGTAACAGTGCATACCAACATAATTTTTAGTAACACTACTATTATGAAAATTTCTATTAATATTGACCAACTATCAGTAGTTTAATAATGTGCTGTAAAACTTCATTATGTCGTAAATGTAATTTATTAAAAACCGGGAAAATATAAGAGTCTTTAAAATGACTATGCTAGTTTAATTATGTATAAAATATTAAGTAACCTGCATATAAACAAATACGTATGTTACAGTAAAAGAGGAAGAAATGCAAACTTCGGAATTGCCTTCAGAAGATTCCGATGTAAAGCATGATATTAAGTATAATAATGATTGGTTCATCAAGCCTAAATCATTACATGAAGAATTGCATATAAAAACTGAAATCTCTAATAGCAATGAGGATCATGTAATAATAGAGCCTACATCAAAGTGCATCATACATCAAAGTGTTAAAACACGTACTAGGGAAAAGTTATATAAATGCAATGTATGTGACTATGGTAGTACATGGAAGATAAGATTAACTTGCAAACACATATGAGAACTCACACAGGAGAGAAACCCTTCAAGTGCAATATATGTGACTATGAAAGTGCACAAAAGAATAACTTGCGATGTCATATGAGCATTCATACAGGAGAAAAACCCTTTAAGTGCAATATATGTGACTATAAAAGTGCACACAAGGTTAACTTGCAACAACATATGCGAACTCATACAGGAGAGAAACCATTCAAGTGCAATATATGTGACTATGAAAGCGCACACAAGGTTAACTTGCAACTACATATGAGAACTCATACAGGAGAGAAACCGTTCAAGTGCAATGTATGTGACTATGAAAGTGCACAAAAGAATAACTTTCGATGTCATATGAGCATTCATACAGGAGAAAAACCCTTTAAGTGCAATATGTGTGGCTTTGAAAGTGCACGGAAGAAGGATTTGGAGAGGCATATGAGAACTCATACAGGAGAAAAACCCTATAAATGTAATATATGTGACTATGAAGGTACACAAAAGAGTATCTTGCAGAGTCATATGAGCACTCACACAGGAGAGAAACCCTTCAAGTGCAATATATGTGACTATGAAAGTGCACAAAAGAGTAAGTTGCGAAGTCATATGAGCACTCATACAGGAGAGAAACCCTTTAAGTGCAGTACATGTGATTATGGAAGTGCTCACAAGAATAGTTTTCAACGGCATATGAGGACTCATACACCAAAGAAAAGAAATGCTTGAATGCAAAATTTGTGATTGTCTGATTGTCAGTGAGGTATAAGTTTAAATGATAGGATAATTATTAATAAGTATAACCATTTTGAAGCTTTTCACATTGTAGGGGAGGAGTGCCATGATTGGGACACTTTTTTTATTTAACTTCCCAAAATTTCATTTTTGAAGTTCAATCAATAATTTTTATATGGCATGCCTCTTGAAAAGAATAGAACACAGTAACATTGTCAAAAAACTTTATTTTTTATTATGAACAGAATTAGAACCATTTAACAAAAAAGTGCATTTTGTCCCATTCAATACACACGGTGTACTGAATGGGACGACTACAAAATTATATAGAAATTAGATAGTTATAAATAAATAACGAAACAAAACTTAATTATTATTATCTCTGCATGTTTTTCGATTATATTTTCCGCAATTTCCGTAGAGAATTCTCCCAAATTTTGCTTCATATTTTTTAAAGTCTAAGTCAGATCAATATTCCTTGTGTTCTTAGTGTTTCAGTATTCTTAAGGGGCTGTTTCAGGTTTTTCAATAGTTTATCTTTTTCTACATCTGAAGTATCTTCCTTAGGTGGATACATAAACTTGTTTGAATTTCCAACTCGTCTTAGGAATTTAACTTGAAACTCGTCATTTTCCAATTTTTTTTTAATGCATCCAATATAGGGCAACTTATTTTTTTTTTGTTGAACAGTTTACTAAAATAAAATCATTTTCTTCTAAAATCAAGAACTCTTCATTACTATTATTGGATGTTAAGTCTTCTTGTTCGTCAACATCCATATCTTTATCAAGAATGTCATTATCATATTCCTCCAATAATTCGATGTCTGCAATATCGGATTCACTACTAGTGCTTTCTATCCTTCTTGCGACTTTTTTCGATATCCGTAAACTTTCTTTTCTTAATTTTTCGTGGTTTTCTTCATCCATTTTATTCATTTCCGGCGTATCCGTAAGTATTCTAGTCGTTCCTCTCTTTCTTCCTTTCGGCAAACCTTTATTCTTGCGCTGTGGTGCTTTCGGATAAGGCATTACCGAGACTGGCGTTACAGATGCAATGCTGTTTATTGGTGGTTGTGATGATACTGGTTCACAGTTGCTTGTTGATGGTTTTGGGGTGCAGTCAGGTTCGATGTTAGTAGTTGTAGGTATATCGTGGTTCGTCACATAGGAGCTTAAGAAATCTGAATCTTTGAATATATGTCGATCAAGGGGTTGTATTCCGGAGGACAAGAAGCCCGAAATAATATTTTTTTGTGTGAACGCGCTTAAATACGCTTTATTAGCAATCGATGACATCTGATAAATATCGAGCGTCTTCCCAGGATTGGTCAACATCCATTCATTTTGGGCACTTTTGAAATATATTTTGAACGGTCCATACACTGAAATGTCTAGGGGTTGTAATCTGTGGCTGGTATGTGGGGGAAATATCAGAAATAGGCCGACGTTAAATAAAACAAACAAAGAAAGGAAGAAAGAAATATCAACAAAACCACATTATTCATTTTTGCATGGTTGACAACGTCAATACTGACGTGAGATTCATGATTGTCAAGCAATAATAAGACTGGCGCGTCTGGTGTAGGATTTGCAAATTTTACAAAATGTTTGAAAGCCAATGCAAAATTACTTTAAGTCATCCAACCGGATTTATTGGTAAGTCCTAAACTGCCTGCTGGTGCTCCATGAAGGATAAACTCCTTAAAATGTACTCTTGGAAAGATGTGGCCTGACCTACTTGTTTCAGACCCCTCTGCGAAAATACTTTTGGTGGATCTCTGACCATGACGAGCCCCGTTTCGTCGCAATTGTATATGTTTTCTGAGCTAAAACAGTATTTTTCCATCACCTGCTGCAGATTGTCAAAAAATTTGTTAACTGTAGTTGGATTAAATGCAGTGGCACAACTCAGCTAGTCTTTTCCAGCTTACGGAGAGACAGGGAATTCCTATGGCTTTGCTTAAAACTTTTAAGCCAGTCCAACCCTGCCTTAGCGTCAGTGTCCCATTTAGCAGTTGTAGTGCATTCTTAACTGCTCTATGCAAAGCTGATTTTGAAATGTTGTATTTTGCACTTCTTCTGCGAATTGACATCTTGTTTTAATTACCGACGTCTTTTATCGCTGCTTTCATAGTAGCAGGTTCTACTCTTGAAATTTTCTTGCCTTTAGGAGCCATATTTAATCTAAAAAGATCATTGAAAATGAGAAATCGGGGTATCATAAAATAGTGCAATGAATGGGACATGTCCCATTCAAGACCTGAAAATTTGTCCCATTCAGTACTCACAACATCGTTTGAAAAAAAAAAATAAGATTTAAAATATATACATTCACATTACAACTTTAGGACTCACCAGAATGTTTTATAGTCACTTGGGCTAAACTTGCACACAATTTCAAATACCTGATATTAAATACTCTGAAACACAACAGTTTTAAAGAATATCTCGGTACTTTACTTGAATCGTTGTCGAAGGTGAATTCAGTTTGTGTCGAAGACGATGCAATTGAAAGTACACAAACATTTATTGTTGTGAACAATACATGTAGTGCCATCTACCTTTAATAGTAAAAAAAGAAAATTCAAAAACCCCGTAAAGATATCTGCAATGTCCCATTCAATACTTGTCCCACTCATTGCACTTCTCCCCTAATTGACATGTTGTTCTTTAGAAAATGTCTTAACCACTTAATGTACGGGCCTGACACGGGCGCCCCTTTCTGGCAATTTTGCAAGCGCCTGTGTGTCACACGGGCTACACACTACTTTGCTACACAAATTTCGTTTGCCCGTTCTTGACAGGGGCAACTGAAATTAGGTTTGCAAGAATAATTTTTCTACTAAATAATAGATGTCGCCAGTAATACCGAATTACTAAAATAAATTAAAAATGATATAAACTTTAAACTTTTCATTATTTATATTGTGTTTTCACATGGATATTGTACTATAATATTAATATACCTAGTAAATACTTTCGGATACCAAAATAAATATGTCGTGTTGTTTTTACTACATAATAGATGTCTCCAGTGATATGGAATTATTAATATGTGCGCGCAGCGTGTATCAATCATGAATATTTGATATGGTATACAGAGTGTTGCGTATTGAATTTGTAAGATCGGCCTCACTAATTTATTTAATACCACCAGAAATACAAATAGTCTGAGCAAGTATGTATATGGTCTAAGCAATAAACACTAACATAACATAACCTAAAACATACGCAACACTCTGCATACCATCTAACTGACTCTAGCCTGATCTTTGTTCCAGAACTTTTGATAACTTGGTTAACCTGAGAACACCGAACGCTTATCCTCGTAAGTATTCGCCACATTCTTGGCGCGAGGTTTGAATTGAGCGCCAAATACAAATTTAACTACTACACTTGTAAAAGTACTTCGAATTTACATAGGTATGGAAATTTTGACAGTATTTCTGAATTAAACTAACCAAAACATAAAAAAATATCCTTTTGCATCTCAACTTAGGTTTTTCATGAAACTAGTTAGGGGCGCAAACATATTCGATTACCTAATGTAAATAGTAATCATTCCCAGATGATATTTTTATCGTGTTTTTCTAGTTGACTTTTTTTTATTAAACAATAAATTGTAAAACGTATCCTATATACAGGGTGTCTCAGAAAGAATGGGCCAGCGTTTAACCATAGATTCTTTAGGTAAAAATAAACCGATTAAACCTAATATACCTTAGTACAAAAGTCCTTCCTTAAGAAGTTATAGGGCCTTAAAGTTCAATTTTTTATTTCTTCTTTTTATTGTAATTTCCACAAATCTAAAGATATTTCTTTCAAATTTGGTACACCTACTTATCATTACGTAGTACAGTCACAGAATTATTTTCATTAACCAGACTTGACCGTAAGAGGCACTTAACCTACTACTGAAATCTTATATTGGCTCTAACTTTGTTATTAGTTGAACATTTTAAAATTTTATGTTATTTTCTGAAAGAGAATTAAAAAGTACAAAAATAAGGTACTCTTAGTTCATACGCGTAGAAGCAACCGTTTGCCTTAAAATGCTTGTCCCAAGTTTTGGGTTGTCGTTACGACATGCAATTATCAGCTAGCCACGATCGTAAAAACAATGGGTAGTGCTTGTAACCTACAGTAAAGAACAATGCTAAGTCAATTAAATACTTTGGTGTTATAGAAATTGTATTTTTTATTTCTGTTTTGTGTTTACGAATATGCAGCGACGTTCGTTATGTCGAGGCATTTTCGTAAATGAATCAGAAATTAAAAATACTATTTTTACAACACCAAAGTATTTAATTGACTTCGCATTGTTCTTCTTGGCCGTAAGTTAACTAGAACACTTCGAAGATGTACTCAAATATTAACAATACGTTTTATTATAAAAAACACATATATAATTACACAAATTTACATATTTGCGGAGCTGCAGAAAAAGCGTGCTTTCGGCTTGGTGGTAAATAAGCAACTCCCAACTTTTATTTATAAACCTCAACATTTTCTTGCCGGTTGCCAAAACAACGATGAAGGAATATGAAAAAATGAATACAAACCACACAAAATCAGCCATCAGGGCTAAGCATAAATTGGTCAAAATTTAGCAAATATTCATAAATTACCATAACTATCTTATAAATAAATTTTGATCAAAATTAAAATACCACTGTGTTACACATTAAAAAATGAACATTTTGATGCCTCACTTGTTATACTTTTGAAAGTGCGCTTAGAGCTTATCAAATATTTTTACATTAATTTTTAAATAAATTCATATCAATTAAATCTAATTATTACCAAAATCAACTCAGAGCTTTTTTACACACACTATCACATTACTATAAACATATTTTTCTCAAAATGAAAATTAAAGTTCAACAAAATTACAAAATAAAATGTAACTGTCAAATTGATTACAATTTTACTGATATTTTGATAATTGCAGCTCAAGAATACACAAATAAGACCCTTTCCTCTAACCTCTATCAACAAGACTATGATCAATTAAAACAAGCTCAGGATCTAGAATCCAAGTTTACATCGTATTACGATGCCAAACCAACATCGATCGAAATGTGGTTAAAGAATCTATTTCTGCACAGTGTAGCAAAATATAGTTTTAAGAAAGTTAGAAATAAGTTAAGTTATCTCCATTAGAGCCCTCTGTAACACAGCAGTATATAGAATGTCAATACATCAAATTAAGTAACTACCTTATTCAATATTGGCATTATTATT
>JABXWE010040712.1:0-24028 GCA_014611495.1 Limonius californicus | reverse complement strand
TAATTTATTCTCATATTACAAACACTAGTTATCCAAAATTGCTACGTCAATTCAACGAAAACAAAACTCGTACTTTTAAAATTGGTAAAACAGAAACACCTTAAAACATAAGGTTATCTTCGTACGACACAACCACATTACTGTTTCTGTACTTTCATGATCCTTTTAGATAACAAAATTACGACGAAGTTTTGTAAATATATGCGACGTAATATTTCACAAACAACAAAAACTTGTCTGCGAATACATAAACATTTTCGTATTCTTCTTACATTTACAGTATTTTATAGAAGACAGTAATTTTCATTTTTAAATTAGGATTTAACCTCGTCTGTGTTAACGCAAGGATAAACGTCAGAGTCGGTTTCATAACTTGTGGATTCATTTTACATTTTAGTCGTGGTTTAACAAAAAAGAAAGGAATATTTTCCTTTCGCAGGTTTCAGACCTGAATCTTAAATCTTCTACCAGATTTAAATTATCACCTTAACGGTCTATATCAGGGTCAAAGCGATGAGAACTAAAGGAAATAAAAAGGACCCCTTGAAAGTAGAGCCCGATAATGATGTTCGGTAAATTTTCAGCCGAAACAAGCGCAAAGTTAATAATTTTTTAATCTCGAGGGACTTTATAACAACGCTATATATGTACGTACAATTTGCGGGCCTATACATATTTGCGGTTTGTTGGGGGTGTCAGTGGCAACTGGAATTGTATGGAGTTTTTAACGCTTCTGAACGCGACGCTGTCGGAAATAATTAAATTTGTGGTTTCAAGTAGAGAAACTAGCGACAGCTAAATTCGGAAATTTAAGTTTTAACGCTTCTGTTTTTATTCCGAGTATTTGTTTTGTTACTAACTGGGAAAATACAAATTTAATGTGTAAACTTGGTCGCTTTTCATTGGGAAATTTATGAAAACGGATGGAGCAGACGTGCACGCTTTGAATTGTCTGCATTCTGAATTTTAGGATGTAATTTTAGTGTTGCTTCTGTAAATTGCATTTCTTGAGGCATTCTTTTTGTATGAGATGTTATTGCCGTGGTCACTGTTAACCGCTTTTTTCATTATTTATCTACCATTAATAGCCCTGCGTTATCTACCTAATGCTGTTTATTTAATGCAGGTTTCCTATCATTTCACAAAAAGTCATTATTTTACCGAAGCTGAATATATTACAGAATTTATATACCTACCTCGTGATGCAGCAACAGTGGTAGTTCGTGAAAAACCTAGACGGATAGCGAACTTACAATAAATACGAATGCTGTGTGGATTTTCATAAAAAAGAGTTTCACAAAGTAGTTAACGTATTACGGTTTTACTCCGGCAAGTAAGCTAAACTAAATTTATAGCACAGGTAAGACTCGGTTTACGCCGGCTTAATTTACGCCCGTTTCGGTTTTGCGGTTTCCATAAGTCACAGATAATACATAAAACTTTACTATAATAACTGATAAATTGAGGAATATCATTTAAATAATTAAACAATAAATGATCTAGAAATAGCAAATTACATTAACCACGGACTAAGAATTACAAATGAAGTGTCAAGATTGCAAGGATTTTCAAGGATATTGTGTTGATTACTAACTAATTTAGAAACCAAATCTAATATAATTACTAATGTTTTCATTTTCTTATTCAATTTACGCCGGTTCTTTTTCCGCCTGAAATCTTAGAATCCTAACCCCGGGTTAAACCGAGTTCTAGCTATATTTAAGAATATAAAATTGGGCCAAACAGCTGACATTTCTATACCGTAGAAATTACTCTGTGAAAGTTCAATATTGTAACATTTTCAGGATTGGCTAAATGTTTATTTATGATCTATTCAAGTAAACGGAATAAAGTATGTAAAAATGCTTACTTAAAAAATGTTGCCATAATACTGTTAAAGAACTATTTGAATGTTAATATACTTTTATATTACCAAAATACAAAACTGAGCAAAATATCTTCGTACTTGATCTACTACACGTATCGATATTCCTATATTCTTTAAACTCACAACTTTAATAAAATTTTCAATATATAAGTTTGTTAAAATACCTCGGAAGATGAATTTTTAAAAAGTCTTGATCTTGAAACGGTAGTATGTTACATTCTTGGATAGTAAATTTTTGTAAAGGCTAAGAGTTTTGAAACTGACATGTTATAAGATCTCCTCATTCAAAAATGTTGTCCTCTGGAATACCCTAGCTTACCAGTGAATGCAGCTTTTTCTGAAAATTTCATATTTGACACCCTATTTCTGATACACAAAGAAACAATTCCTATAAACATAATACGTTGCTTAATAATGCTTAAGTATTAGCATTTCAGAGTGTTCAACGTTTTTAACAACAAAATAACTGCAAACTACCACCCAAAAAAAGGATGTCAATAAAGGCTATAAGGATTTTAATTATATCAATGGAGTGCCAGATGTAACACGTGCCAACAAAATCACGCTTTGTTATTTATTAAGGAAACTTGTCTCTATGTCCCTTTAGAAGTTTTTAAAACTTCGGCTTTCTTGTTCTAAAACTAAAAACCGCAGTAGTCGATTTCAAAGCAATTGAAAATATAGCGCTTAAACATGCGGCGAGGCAATAAGGTTTTCTAAAAATCGAGACAGGAAATTGTGTTTATTTTTTTGCAATGTTTTTACTCAAAGATTAATCCGCAAGTCCAAATTTACAATATTAGAAATATGTAATTCATATACCACCGTTTTTTTAACTAACATCTGCACACTGTATTATCTTTTTCAGATACTGACTTTACTGCATCTCTTTGTGTAATCCCATGTCGTCATGTACGGAACACCTACTTCTACTTTCGCTCGCCTCTGTGTATTTGTCGAACCCACACATTGCTGTTTCAGCCCCAAGAGCAATCTTTTCCTTAAGTATAATTCATAAAAATACAATTTATGAACATTTTATACATTTAAGCAAAGTAAAGCAAAAAACTATAATAATTTAAAAATATTGCTCGAGTGTTAATGCTAAAAAGTAAGGAAATTTTATAATATACCATTCTTCAGGACGTTAGTATCGCGATCTGTGTGTTGGTTATACTACTGAAGTTCAGTGGGTTATTGAATTTTGAAAATATATTTCTACTTTTTTTTTGGTCCTAACGGGATATTTAGCTTTAAAATCGCACATTTTAATTTTTTGACGTAATCCGTAGAAAAAGATACAACAGTATATACTTTTGTTTCAGCTTTGCTTTAGAGCGTTTAGGGTCTGAATTTCAGCAAATTCCGGCAATACAGAATTAGAAAAAAATTATAACAATTTTCCAAAATGTCATTTGTCCATAAATATGTAGTTCTGTTAACCCTGACAATTAGTATCTAAATCAATATTTGTAATTAATATGATATCACAATACTATTAGCTCAATACATCGAATATCGGTATTAAACTTGATAGTAATATGGCTTGCTTTTAAATGTAAATATATGTCATGTAAGTTCCTTAGTAAATGCTAGAATACAGAAATAATTGGAATATTCAGGATTATAGAAATACTAATATATAATAATATTAATGTTATGTTAGTTTCTGTTCAATTAGTGGAAGTTTCAGTTTTTACTAATTTTTGAGAATTCAAAGAGAATCTTATGGTTTTCATTATATTCTATTTCATACTGGCGACTGGTTTCTGTTTGTACAAATACTGTATATAGAGTGTCAATTTAAAAACGTACAATGTATTATATTTCTGGAAGTAAAAGAGGTTTTAAAAACTTCTAGATGATATTTCTACAATGTGTAGAGGGAATCATCATGATTCATAATGTAACCTTCTCCATTCAACCACATAGACTCTATCTATCCCAACAAAAATGGTGAAATTACCTTGTCATACCTTATTAAAAAGCACTCACAAAATGCTATTCAACAGCAGCAAACATTTTGTTTCACCTGATTCATTTCGGAAAAATAAAATGACCCCCAAGATCTCCAGATTTTAGATCTTATTAGACTTCTTTTTATGGTGTTATTTATAATCTGAGGTGTACAAAACTCAGCTTTAATCCATTGCACAACTGCAACAGGAAATAATTCAGGAGTGTCTATCTAAAGCGTGACAAACTTTCCAAAATGTTAGGCAAGAAGTAGACTTTTCTATTGCGTAGAAAATAGTGGAAATCATTAGAATATTCAATATAATATTTTTTAATTTAAAATATAATAATTGATTCTGAACCTATTTAGTTTTTTTCTTTAATTTTTTAGGATCGAATCAGGTAACAAAAATGTTTGCTACTATTGAACGGCATTTTGTGAATGCTTTTCGATGAGGTATCACAAGGTGATTACACCATTTGAAATTTTTTTGTAGGGGTAGCTGCAGTCTAAGAAGATATGGTATAAGTAATGATGATTCCTCTCTTTGCTGTGGAAATTGTTTCTAGAAATTTTCAATGCTTCTTTTACTTCCAGAAGTATAACACGTTGTACGTTCTTCAATAATAAATAGTGATATTATGACGTTGTAGGTAATTAAAGTTGTTACTGTGTCGTCAAACCTCTTTTAAATATTATGATAAACAATATTAGTTCATTAATACATTGGAAAATTATTACTCGATCACCAAACACGGTTATGAAATTATGTAATACTTATTTCCAAAAATTTGTTAAAAATCATAACGTTTTTTGCTGGAATATAGCAACGGCTGAGGCGAAACAGCTCTGTTCTGTTCTTATACAACTTTTTACTATTTACCGTTTTTGATTAATAATTTTAGACAAGTAAAGAGTTTTTAATGAAAATTTAGCCCACTCATTAAATACAGGGTATGGACAAATATGCTAATTTCGAAATATGTATAAGCGAACGATTGTAAAATTGACTTAAATCAAATACCATTTAAATAGATTAGGCAACATTTACAGGCCATAATCAGGTAATAAAATATGTCACACCCTCGAACAGACAAATCCTACTACATTCCTACTTATCAAAATTTTGTTGAACCGATTAATATTTAAAGCTGTACTTGAGCAAAACCCTAAATCATAAATTAGGAGGGTTTTTAATTTCGTGTGTATCAGTTACGTACAGGTAGGAAAACTTTGTTACATATTTGTAAAGATACTTGTTATAACTTAAAAGAAAAGTGTGCCTCGTTAAGAAAATTTTTGGATTCTTCTCCACCTGCGCCTTTGTTTTTTTTTGATTGGGCGAGATCAAGAATACGGTATTCCAAGCATCTTTATGCACTGTACAGGTAGATATTATTGGCTGGTACATCCAATAGTTAAAGTTTTTAATTTAAATGTTTATGTTGTCAATAGTTTTCTCTTTGGAGGCGCATAACTTAGTCTCGAAACCCAAATAAAATTTTGGTATTAAAATTTCTTATTTATGTTATACAGGGTGTATCAGAAATAGGTACAAATATTTAAACCAGTAATAGATTGGCCCAAGTAGAATTCAATGGTACTATTCATTTTTCAAAAATCATTAAGTTTATTAATTTGAATTAAAAAATAAAATAAAATTTTATTTGAGAACTGCCGATGATACATTGAAAATTCATTTAAGCTGTAGAAGGTTATTACGTTTTTGTAAAGTAAATCCAAATTGGCAAACACGTAAAAACTTGTCTGGCTTGTGATAACAACAACAGACTGAATAGAAATTACTGACCTACCTAATAGTATTGGTTTGTGGTAGGTGATAAGACATTTTTTTGCACTTCTATCTTACTCTTCTTTGCATTACATGTCTTTGAACTCAAATTTTTGTTATTATCCTGCGGTACTCAAACCATTTGGGTCAAATTTTCAATTATTATTTTCTCATATCTTAAGAGTCCTATTGCCAAAGAAATGTTTTTTCTAGTTTGTATATATTGTAATCCACCATCGGATTGAATGTTTGTACATATTTCTTATACACCCTGTATATTTGAGACATATGCACATAAGTGTTACGGGGTGTCCCAATTTCACCTTTGCAGTAAAGGTGTTTTCTTTAAAAACAAAAGCTGGTTGCTCTAAACTTATCGACTAATATAAACGATGCATTGTAAATTTTAAAGAATCTATCTGATGGGTATATGATTGTAGAATAAGATATTGATTATAATTTTGCGCAAATTCTTACATAAAACATTGCCACGTTTATTCCCATTTTTAGCAGAAGATGTTTGCTTCTCAAATCTCACAAAAATCAGGTGAATATTTTTACGATTTACAAGCCTTTTCATTTAAACGTGTATTTTAAGTACATATTTACAATATGGAGAATGTTGAGTTGTGAAAAACTTTAATGCGAAAAGGTTGGAAAAGCTCTTCTGAATTTTCATAAAAGCTGTTCAGTTCCGCAACACAGTAAACAAAAGCGCAAACATTATTGAATATGTTTACTAACAGCTGATTTGGACTGTAGCAGAAGAAGTAATTAAAAGCTATCTTATAACGTTGCTGATTCGGTTATTTTCATTTTACAATTTACAATGGGTTTCTTGGTACGTAGATTTCTCTTTCGAATATCCTTGTATATAAAGAATGTAATGTAAATTTTGTTAAATGCTAGGTACGTTATTAATCATTTAATTAACATTCATTTAATCTCACAGCTTTTCATCAGCCATTTGTTACTAGTCTATTAAAAGATGGTTATCCTCAAATTGGAATTTTAATTATATGTTCGGTTAGTTTCTTTGAGTTATCAGAATATCACTTGTTTAATATTTATGAAGGTTAAAGGAATTGTAATGCAAATGTAATAATTTTAATGTAATTTCAACTAGTTGAGGATGCGTGATTAGGCATGTTAACTGTTGCATATCTAAAACTGTTTGTACTTGACTAATTAAATATAAACAAATACAAAAGAGTAATTGATGAATAACGTTTTAAATAGTTCTTAAATAGTTTAAATAGTGGCATTGTTTTGAAACTTGCTAACTTACTTCATCTGCATGTTGCTAGAAATAGTTGTACCAAGTATTTCTTCATACTTATTCAAACGGTAGACAAATTAATTACCTTTAATTATTTTGGAATTATTCATGAATTACCTGCAATTACATTCAAATATACAGTTCCTTGGAGATATAAATCACTTGCTTTTAAGTGATCCTTTTTCAAATGTTTCGAGATGGGTTTTGAGTACGTATTAATTTAGCGTCACAGAATTGGATAAATCTATATAGAGTTGTATAAATGTTGAATCGCTACTCTAAAATAAAATTCTACAGGCAAGTTATTAAATATTTATTCTTAAATCGTCAAATTCGAGAACTCAAAAGTCACTAACAAGATGGGAGGACGGCCTGCACTTCCTCATCTATAGCAAAACATTATTTATATTCTTGACTTTTATGGTTATTTTTTGTTATCATCACAGTTATGCAAATTGAAAGCTTATTGATGTACCCAGAGAATTCTGTGTAACTGTTTTTCAAGCCGTGCACAGTTTTGATTGACTGTTGCGCCTTTAAAGCAGAACGAGAACATAAAGTGCCTTCAGAATATCTTTCAGAATGAGCTCTAATAGTGAAAAGGTTTCATGTTGTAACATTTAATCATTTATACAGTTATTTCTACGGTACTAATAGCGAGGAAAATTTCAAAAGAGTATAAAGAACGTTGCCAGCACTAAAGTTAAATATGAATTACCTCTATCGATTAATTACCACAGCGGAAATGAGCAGACTACTTTTCTGAGAATTATAAGTTCGGAAGGAATTTTTAATCTATTTTCCGGAGAACGAAGTTTTAATTATATACTGCGGAAATTTAAAACAAGGAAAATTGAAAAGGCATTAACTTACGTGGGTATTGGCGGCCGACGAAGAAGCTTGGGACCAGCTGCGTCTTTCTTCAGAGTTTGCAGAAGGTGCCGGACTAGTGGGATAAAACAGCACGTGTTTCTCCCCAGTGGAAGGTTGTTGGTAAACGCTCTGCGCCCGCCCGGTTCCGGTTAAGTATAGTTCCTCTTCTACCGGCATCGTAAAGTTATACTTAAAATAAAGTTATTGCTCTAATACACCGTTCGCTTAAATATGTACATTAATAAATTTGTTTATAATTGATATGCACGGAATTTTTGGAAGTATATACAACAGAAGAAAGTTAGGTATTCATACTGATTGATTTAGAGAAACATTGCGAATCCGCGTGTGTTTGTACAAGTGCCGGAAACAGATCTGCGTCCGAAGCGTCCGTAGTCCGCGTCGGACTGAGAGCAATTCACGTGAAAGACGCGCTCCGCCGCGACGCCGACGCAAGCGCCAGGATAACCAGTTAGAGGACTACTTAGCTTGAAAAAGGCACAAAAACTTCTTCCGCAATTATTTATTAGAGGCTCGTAATTAAATTGATATATAGCTTTATTATAACGGGAGTTCGTTATTGTTGGGTGGCAAAATTCGCAGTTACATCTTGGATGCTTTGTCCGGGGCAGATATCTGCAAGGAACACGCGGTCGGACACGACGTAATCTTATCCTGCCGGCCACGCTCTTCACCAATCGGATTAGACCTCGAAATTCCCTAAATAAGATCGGCTTAGGGGAAAGGACCTGACGATGTTATCACAGGGTTTTTCTTATAAAGTATATTGTCTTTGTTCCGTATGGAATGTTTAATTAATAGTAATCCGGTGTAGTTGTAGAAGTTACTGCGGCTGGTAATGAAAAGAGGTACTCGGTGGCAGCCTTCAATCACTTCCGACTCGCTACTCTAGATGCCATGTATTAAATATTCAACACACTTAAAAGGGATGCTTCCAGATTACGGCAGGAATGGTCTACTGTGCATTCTGAATACGTCGGCGAGACCACAGAGAAAACTAGATATCGGTCTAAGTATTCGGGATTGGGTCCGTCCCGGTTTTTCCTCACCTATCGGCCCGAAAAAGAGTTAAATTACTCTGCGCCCGTACGTCTGCCGCGATATGCCTCCTCATCCTAATGGGGATAAAATCTAAGATAAGCTCGGTAAATATCAGTAATGTATTCGAAGAACGAACGGTGTCCACTTTCCTGGCAGCTCTTTCCGGGCGCTTCTGAATATTTCAGCGCGCCGGAGATTTTTGTCCGTGATAATACATATTTTATGAGCGTTGCATCTTTACACTCGCGGCGCGCCGCAGAATTACCGGGGTCGCGTCTATTAGCTGCCTGGGATGTTTTTCAATCGGCTGATATAAATGAAGGATGGATGGATTCGAATTGAAGTTAAGATTCCTCGTAATCTCGCGGTGGATCTAGAGAGCGTTGGAAGTGGTGATGGCTGGGATGAACCAGAATTCGCATGCAGATTGAAGATTTAACGATAAAAACCCGTCCCAGTCCGCATATAAACTTTAAATAAACTCCAATTTAGCGAATTCATAAGCGTCATCGCCTCCCCCGGATTATGTTTTCATACAATCGTGCATATATTTTTCATAAAACGAATTTGTCTCCGGTGAACGTATTGTTACACCAGCTGGAAAATTATGAAAATTGAAAGAAGCTCCCATTCCACCTAGGGAGATCGCTTCCGCCAATTTAACAACGATATTTTACCGACGTCGAGTCTCGCGACTTACTTTACCATTGGACATAAGCCCATCATTTCGCCAACCGCATTTGCCAGTTCACTTTGATCCTGGCGTGGACCTTCATATTACCGATATTACGGTTCTCCGGGTAGACGCGAAAAACTGCAGAGCCGCAAAACACCACTTTGTTCTCGCCCTGAACTTGTTCCCAGTCGAAAATGAAAGACGTACCTAATACGTGTGTGCGCTCAAATGATATACAATACGCAACGTGTTTGACAGAGGTGCGTTCGGGAATCGGCAATGTTGGTATCGCATATCGACGTCTCTTTAAAACAGCCGGCTTAGAATGATCGTTGAAATCCGGGACCGCGGAAGCGTTTCCCCGAAAAGACAAAGCGTTGAAGAGGGTTTGGATGTGTCTCTATTATTTGCGTCGCAGGCGACACCGAAACGATATCGCGATCAAGATGCATCATGTTTCCGTTGATATTGAGGCCTGTTAGACAAATGATGGAGTCACGGCCGGATAAGCGCTATCTGATATGGATTTTGAAGAAAAACTCGTGACAGAAAACTTCATCTTCGACGTCTCTGTCTTTCAATTTTAAGTTACTAAATAAAATACACCCCACGTTCTCCGTTAACTGAATATTGAAACATTTAAAATTTTAAGTAATGTCTACTAAATTATATAAAATATTTTCGCATTATAAGCAAGGAATGGCTGCTTCTACTGGCCGTGCATGAACGGGGTATTTTTCTAATCCTTAATCGTTTGGTATGTTGCTCACCTATAAACGGCTCATTAACGGGGCACTGTACCTTCTAATCACTCTACTAATAACCTTTTATTTGTCATTTAGTAAACAGTAACTTATTTTAGAAATGACCCACTCAGGTAAGATCCTTCGTTTTACCCCTATCGAATGGAGAAAACTATACGTATTTTGAGGTTACTGAACGTCGGTAAGATGTTTTATTACTGGAGATGGAAAGTTTACATTCGCTACAGTGTTAAAAAATAACGAATCGTTTTGGCGATGTGGTACAAGAAGGTGTAAGGCAAAAGTATGGACTATGTTTATCATTTTCTGATCCCTGTGAAGTTTCTGACTGTTTTACGTTTCGTCTTATGAGTATACAATCAGATGATACAAGACTCATTCTTGGATTACTTACCCCATACATACATAGACAGTGACACTTTGTTCCCTTCAAAACATAATTATATTGTAATTAATTATTAGCTCTACATAGTTTGTAAGTATAAGAAATATTTTGTCCCGTTTTTGTATTTAATGTAAGAACAAATAACTTCATCCTGATTATATTTAAAGCGCCAAGTTCAGTTGTAAACAAAATGTTGAATCCGAGGTCTAGTGCCCAATTAAGGTGGTGGAATTAAGGGCCAAGTAAGCAGTGCCCAATTCGAGGCCGGCCCTTCTACTACAAGACTTATTGAATCGTAGAAGATGTAGCACTCTTCGATGCATTGTCTTTTATGCTCTCCCCGTTCTGATGATCCTTCGTTAAGCGAATAAGAGTTTTGGTAATTGGTACTCAATTTAATAGAATTCATTAAAAGATCTTCCCATTACAAGCATGGTGTGGGTGCTTCTGCTACTATACGTACTAAATCCCATCAGATGTAGAACACTTTATTGCATTGTTTCTTAATTGTAAATTTCCAATAAAACGCTCACCGCGTTTTGATGGTTGATGGTGAATATGAGTTTTAGTAATTCATACTAAATTTCTTAGAAATCATTCAAATGTCTTCCCATTGCTAGCAAAGTGTAGGTGCTTCTGCTACTCGACTTATTGAATCCCATCACATGTAGAAAAATTTGTTGCATTGTCTTTTAAATGTAAGTTCCAGAATAAAACGTTATACGTGTTTTGATGATCTTTTGTTAGGCGAATAAGGGTTTTAGTAATTCGTACTAAATTTAACAGAATTCAATAAAAGATTTTCCCATTACAAGCAAAGCGTTGATGTTTCTGCTACTAGACTTTGTTACATCCCATCAGACGTAGAACAATTTATTGCATTGTCTTTTAAATGTAAGTTCCGGAATAAAACGCTATACGCGTTTTGATTATCTTTCGTTGGGCGAATAAGGGTTTTAGTAATTCGTACTAAATTTAATAGAATTCAATAAAAGATTTTCCCATTACAAGCAAGGCGTTGATGTTTCTGCTACTAGACTTTGTTACAGCCCATCAGATGTAGAACACTTTGTTTCATTTTTTTAATTGTAAGTTCCAGAATAAAACGCTTGCTGAGTTTTGATGATCCTTCGTTAGGCTAATAAGGGTTTTAGTAATTCGTACTAAATTTAATAGAATTCAATAAAATATTTTCCCATTACAAGCAAGGCGTGGGTGTTTCTGCTACTAGACTTTGTTACATCCCATCAGATGTAGAACACTTTGTTGCATTTTTTTTAATTGTAAGTTCCAGAATAAAACGCTTTCTGAGTTTTGATGATCCTTCGTTAGGCGAATAAGGGTTTTAGTAATTCGTACTAAATTTAATAGAATTCATCAAAATATCTTCCCATGACAAACAAGGCGTGGGTGCTTCTGCTACTAGACTCAATGAATCCCATCAGATATAGAACACTTTGTTGCATTGTCTTTTAAATGTAAGTTCCAGAATAAAATACACTCCGAGTTTTGATGATTCTTCGCTAGGCGAATAAGAGTTTTAGTAATTCGTGCTAAATTCAATAGAATTCATCAGGAATCTCCTCCCATTACGAGATTAGGAGATCTATAGGAAATAAAGAAAACGCAACACACTATTAAAGTACTGTAATACGACGGCCCTACCTACACTGTTATACGGTAGTGAGCCATGGACTATGACAACAAAAGACAAAGCGAAAATACAAACCGCAGAGATGAAGTTCCTAGGGCAGTAAAGGGTCGCACTAGAGAAAACAGAATTCTTAATGAAACGTTAAGACAAGAATTACAAATAAACCCATTACAAGAACAAATACACCAATGTAGGACCCCTTTGGGAAGAACATTTATGTAGGATGGAGGAAGATCGTATCTCGAGAAAAATACTACAATACAATCCAAGAGGCAGAAGAAGTGTTGAACGCCCTAGAACATGATGGCAGATGAGTCGGAACAGTACTTAAGAACTAAACCTTGAAGTAGAAGGAGAGGATCTTCGCTTTACAAGCAAGGAAAGGCTTCTGCTACCAGATCTATTAAATCTAATCGGGTTAGAACACTTTGTTGCATTGCCTTTTAAAATTGAATTCCAAAAAAAAATGGCACAGCTTTGATGGTCCTTCCTTAGGTAAATATTGAAACATTTAAGTGTTTTGATACTACTTACAGAATTGGTTAAATCAGGTTATACATTCTTATCATTACAACTACAAAATACACGTATTCTATTTTACCAGAAGTAGTAGATTTTGTTTCACTTTCAATCCTCCTAATCTTCGACGGCGTTATCTGTCAATCCGCAGTTACTAAATAAACCACACCCCGCGCCCTACATAACCTGAATTTTGAAACATTTAAGAGTTTTGGTAAATAGTACTACATTTCCTAAAACACGTTAAAAAGTCTTCTTGCTAAAAGCAAAGAACGGGTGCTTCTACTACTAGTCTTATCGATTCCTGTTAAATACAGTACATTTTCTTTTAAACTTATTCGACGGCGTTATCATTCAATTCTAAATTCCGAAATAAAGTGCACTCCGCGTTTTTAAATACTCAAGCGTTTTTCGTAATTCCTACCGAATTCGTTAAAACAACTTTCTATAATTACAACCAGAAAATACTCTTATTGCATGCTATCAGAGGTAACAGATTTTGTTTCAATTTCCTCTTATTTTATTATGGTAGTATTTTGTTTTTGCTACAGTAGGAAGTCACATAACATATATTCGTATAATGATTTGCAATGGTAGTAGTGCAAAGGTAAAGCTGCTGCCTTATACGCGTAAGGTCATGCGGTTAGTTCTTAAAAAGCTCTGAGTTGTTTTAGATGCGATATAGGATAAAAATGAAGTCTTTAGGATTTTAGAAAAATAAAAAAAAAATAAACACCTTAATTCGAATCTAACACTAGAATAATGTAATTCATTTTAAAGATACGTGACCAACAAAGCATTGGAAGTCAAAATAATCTTGACAAGTAGTTAAAAACTAAACAAAACAGCACTACTAAAATTCGAACAACAGTTTTTGATTAGAAAACAACTACAGTAGTATAGAACATCCCTCAGTATTATTAAATAATTAATTTTTTACCTTATTTGTAAGAAATATTGCATAATACTAGGCAGAAACATATTGCCTTGGTAGTAGTTTTAGCCAATAGTAACAAAATTATTTAGTTTAATACAAAACGTCTACAAATTCCTGATACTAAACGACAGTGTTTCACAGTTTATGGGAATCTATATATGAATTCCACTTTCCAAAATCTAATTATCAAATTTCACGATTTACTTGATGGCTTAACATACACCTAGCAATATAAAACGAACTCATTTTTTAAAATGGAAAAACCTGCATATTTATATATTTTCAATTTTTTATATGACGCGTTTTGAGTTTGGAAATATTTCGAAATTATTAACAAGCTGATGGAGAAAAACAGAAAAGTTGGTAATAAGATGTAATTTTATTTTGTATTATATATTATATGAATGAATATAGGATTTCATAACAGTTGCGTAATTTATTGACATTTTAAACTACAAATATGTATGTTTTACCGCGCTTTTTAGAACAATACCAATAATAATAAGTACTGTTTAGAAACGCTACGTTTCTAAACACTACTGACAACCGTTTGAAATAAACAGTGAGGTAAGACAGGGTATAACTTCTCAGCACTATTGACTAATGTATATGTCGCAGGAAAATGGTTATTTTTGGGAAATAGCTTTTTCCTAGGCAAATGCGACGTGCCTAGCCAAACGACTTTATCACTTATTCAATTGCTATTTGACTAGGAAAATACTATTTTAATAGGCAAATAGAATCTGCCTAAATGCTTTTCAGGAAAATGGAAATGAATTCATTGCTGTAAAGCAGGAATACGTAACAGAGTGGGGTCGTTTACTTTAGACTATAATAATTTAATTTGTATAAACGAATTACAGTAAGGATACAAGCGTGAAAAGGAACTAAAATGAATTATTTTTGGCAGTAAAAAATACAGAAATATATGTAACCCAAACTAGTATAAAGTATTAAGTATTAAATAAAGTAGTATAAATATATTATTTATTTTTACATGGATTGCTGTTGTGGCACCTACTATTACATAAATTTTTATTTTTGAAGCAAGCATATCGCTTACTATTACGCTGTTTTTTTTGACGGTTGACACTGACATTTTGAAAACAGTTGACCCGAAAACATAGACTAGGTTGCGCAGGCTTCTCTTAAGGAAATGAAGTGTTCTTGAGGAATATCATTATAATGAAAACTTATCGCCGATACTGGTGTTAAGTCACTTCCGGCGAACCAGCTTCTCAAAATGCCAGATTTTGTGCCTATTCGGTAAACGTTATTCTTTTTATCTATTACGGTGCCTTCTGCGTTTTTTTATCTAATGGACCTTATCGAATTTTGGGACAGAAATAGTTACATATTTTCAAGTTTCTATGTCACTAAATATGGTTCTGCTCCTTTTTGTCATTACTTCGGCATCTTTAAGCAGGCCCTCATACGATTTTTTTCGGTTGATTCTAATATTTTCTTCGTTAACACAAAGATCGCAAGTAATCTGGCTGTCAAAACCTTCGTTATCTTCCTTAATAACACCACAAATAACGTGCACTATTTTGTTGCACTTCAAACAAGTATGTGCGCCAGTACTATCGTTCCCACAAACACAGCAGTACAAGTTGCTAGAATTCATACTGCAGTTTTTATTATCGTTCGGGTACACATCATATTTAGACACTTGCCCTGTTATAACTAATTAGTCTGTAGTTTCTTCCACATATGTTTTAATTTGACAATCCTTCCCTTTTTCGGAACTAATGGGGATACCAACATCATTTATATTTCTTTGTTGAACTCTGTCTTCTACCTTAGAATCCTCAACATTTTCGGCTACTGCATTGACTGCATTTGTATTCAAGCTTTCTAAGTCCTCTTCGGTAAATATCTTATCAATAAGATCTGATGGTACATTTGTGGATCGTAAGCCCAATTTGGGATTAGCCCCATATAAACTCTTGTAGGGTGTTCTTCCGATGATACGACTTATGTTTTTGCCGAAGCACAAAGTAACAGCCAATCGACCAACAAGTACTTTTATCTTCCTTCATCCAAATTTTTAACATCTGTTCAACATCTTGATTTAATCTTTTAACAGAGCCCTGACTTTGGGGGTGTCTGGGCCGTGCATGTACGATTTTGCATTCTGGCCATGACAAAACTAGTTCTTTAATTACTTCAGCGGTAAATTCCCGCCCATATCACTTTGCAAGATAAGTGGAACGCCTTGTTTAAGGAAAATCGTAAGTAATTCCAAAGCCACCTCTGCTGCTATAAAAATTTGGTAGAATGATTTTGGTAATTAAGAAACCATTTGTATTTACCGTCAGCGCAGCTAAATATGTATGTTTATTATGTTGTACAGATAATTTTGGTGTTTATTAAGAAGAGGGCAGTACACTAATTATAGGTTATAACAACATAATAATTAAATACTTACTTACATGGCTTTAAAACCGATAAAAGTGGAACAACTGTATTGTCATCAACCCACATAACCTTAACTTAAACAAGACACAGTGAAAACCATTTGCCTAAAGACGCTTCAGTCGAATGCTATTTTCCTAGGATAATGACATTCGAGGAAAAATAAATGTTACAGACCCATTTGGCTAGGCAGATAGCATTTGCCTGGGCAAAAGCTATTTTCCTAAAATAACCATTCGCCTGCGACATATATATTATGACCAAAGATCCGTTAAAAACCAGATTTAAAATTATAGTAAGTGCTCTATATGTCAGCTATTTTCTTGAACACACAAATTTAATCGATACATAGAGGAATTGTTCACACTTCTCAACATTACGGGTACTGTCGCTAAAGGTGTCGAATTCGCATTAGCATATCTTCTTTCGTCCTAGGGCGAATTTTGTAAACTTTATCTTTCACAAACCCCCACAGAAAGTAATCTAATTTGGCAAGGTCGAGGGATCTTGCCGGCCAAACCACTGGATTTCCCCTCCCAATCCATTTATTGGGAAAGTATATACGTTCTTCCATTAAGAAAAAGATATATTAGGGGTTACATTTTATTGAATGTGGTTGTGAATTAGGAACATCCTGTATAAGACATTTAAATTCTAAACAGTACGGCACTTGTCTGAAAATGCGTAAACTGCTAAATAATTTAGAAAAATTGGATTTCGTTGTTTAGATACTAACTGGTCAAAATAGACCGTCATTTTTTCAAAACTTAAGAATAAGTTAGTTGTTACCGAAACCATTAGCAATAGATACTTAAAATCCTGTATCGTTGTAAAGATAAAAAATAATCTTCTTCTTCTTCTTCTTTTTGTAATAGGTCTGAGAGCTGTTTGTTCTAATAATTATTATGGTTGTTCTTGTGACCCAGAACCCCAACTATCCATCCCGCGTTTTGGTGGCCTTCCGAGTAGGCGTTTTGTTCTTGGTTTGCCGCCTCTTATCATTTTGGGCAGTCTGTTGTTGGGCATTCTTGTTACGTGGTCATTCCACTCTCTACGGCGTCTTCTCATCCATCTAACAACGTCTTGAACATTGCATGTCTGCCTTATGTTATCCTTTTGTATCCTATTGTAGAGGTTGTGTTCTGATATGGATCTTAGAATCTTCATTTCCGTGGTGCGGAGTACTCATTTGGTATATGTGGGCCTGCCCTTGTCTCTGCAGTGTAATTCATTATGGGGTGGATGCACGTTTTATATATTGTTTTTCCAGATTATTTCCGTCAGGTAATCCGACACTCTTGCCGCTCTATTGATTTACTATTTATCCTTTGTATTTAGGTTTCTATCGATTGAGATTTCCACACCCAGGTATTTGAGGCACATCACTTGTTCTATGGTTTTTTCGTTGATTACCAGTTTACACTTTCTGGGTTCTTTAGGTATTACTAACGATTTGGTTTTTTCGGCGAATATCTCCAGATTGTAAGATTGAGCTGCTAGATAGAAAGTGTGCAGTAGCCTTTATAGATCATCTTCATTTTCAGCAATGATCGCGGCGTCGTCTGCGTAGCATATCAGTTTTATTGTTTGGTTTCCCATGTTATATCCATACTTTTTACCATCTTTATAATTTTGTCCATCATTGCGTTAAAAAGCAAAGGGCTCAGGGAATGTCCTTGTCTGATTCCGCTTGATACAACGATTTCTTCAGCGAATCTGTTGTTGATTCGTGTGCGTGTGTATGTGTATAATTGTGTTATGACGCATATTATTTCTCTGGTCACATGCTTTCCTTCTAGTATTTTTAGAATGTCCTTTACTTTTATGCGGTCAAACGCTTATGTTAGGTCGCTAAAGCACATGAAAGCCGACTTGTTGTACTCGATGGATTTTTCAAATATTGACGTATGGTAAATATTGCGTCGATTGTACTTCTGTTGTTCCGGAGTCATTGTTTTTCTTCGCTTAATTCTACGGTATCAGTAATTCGCGATTTTAGTATATTTGTAAATAGTTTCATAACTGAACTAAGCAGTGTGATCTCCCTGCAATTCTTGGGGTTCTTCTTGTCTCCCTTCTTAAATATGGGTATTGTTATGCTTGATTTCCAATCTTTCGGTGTGGTGCACTTATTCAGTATTAATTGAAACAGTTTTATCAATTCTATGTTTAAATCATTTCCTCCATATTTGAGAAGCTCGTTTTGAATTTGATCTGGTCTCGATGTTTTTCGGTTTATTAGTTTCCTTGTAGCTTCAGTTCTATCGTTAGTGTTACAGTGGCTATTTCGTTCTGTGCGTTTTGATCTTCTGTCGTTGTAGAGTTTTCCTCGTATAAGTTCTTAAAGTATGTTACCCATGTGTCTTCTTCTATTGCCTGTGTTTGTGTGTATTTATTAATGTCTTGCATTCGGCGTTTAAGCATACCACAGAATTTGCGTTGGGCCCCATAAAGATCATGTTCCGTGTAAATTTGGTCCAGTAATCCTTTTTATGTTATTGGATTTGAGCGTTTGTTCTGTTTCTTATTTCGACATAATTTTTGCGTTCGTCTATTGTTCTGCTTTTAATGTATTGTAAGTAGGCCTTTCTGTTAGTCTCTTTATTTCTTGTGTAAACCAAGACTTGTCGTTTTTCATGGCATTTAGGTTAATTTTCTTGTTGCCCAAGGCTGCATATGCTGCTTCATTGATGTTAGATCAGACTTTAGACCAAGCTTCTTTCACACTGTCTTCCTCTTCAGTAGTGTTGAATGTAATTGGATTAGATTCGATTTTCTGAGATAGACTATCCATGTATAGTAACTTGGTGATTTCACCCATAATTGATTCGATATTTAGCTTTTCGGTGTATTCCGGTTGTGGTTTTTTCTTCCGCTGTATGTTCAGTCTTATTTTTCCCAAGAGTAGATTGTGGTTCGCTCCCATATTGGCGGCGGTTAATTTGCGGACATCTAATATTTGCGACGGATGAATTGCTCTCTATTTTATATGATGTGGTCTATTGTGGAAGTTTGCCCTCTTCTGTTGGACTAGGTTATTTTGTGTTGGGGTTTATGTGCAAAAAACGTGTTGTTAATTCGCAATTCGTCGTGGGCGCAGAACTCGCTCATCATTTCGCCACTATTGTTAGTTTCGTTTTCATTAAATCATTGTTTTATTCCTTCTATGGGTGTGTTACCTACGTGAACTTCTATTTAAAATAAAGAAGTTGTCTATTGCCCCACTAAAACAGAACACCCTATATAGTCAGAAATAATTAAAGTTATGTACAGTAATGACACAAACAACTTTCCTATTTATAGTTCTCTCCAAGCTGCTATAATAAAGACATTAGGTAACAAAACCGCAATATTATGTCACCCGGTGTATTAGGAAAACTACTTAAAATTGATTCAAGTGCAAAAGTTCATATACCTACTCATTCCGCCTGGTGTATTATGTATTAACTTGCATTTGCTTTACACGAAGAAAATTTATTTGGACTGAGGTTTAGTACAGAAAATTGATCGTATGGAACTGAAACTGATTTCAACATTATAATGTCAAAATAGAATAATATAGACATAGCAAAATATACTTAAAAAAGCTAGTAAAAGTATAAGAAAAAAATGGTAAACCCCTTACGCAAAATGTTTCAGACATTCCCGTAAATAAGAAACATTTATGAAAACGTTAGTTTTCAGCCTGAAGCAAATAAAGTCTTTGAATGCCATAGTTAAGAAGTCTAGAAATAAAATTGATGGTTTGCGCTGTTATGGAGAATGGCTTGGGGATACAATATTCGTCTCTATTTGTATTAGGGGTGTCCACTGCCGAAGAGGGCAGTTTCGTCAATATTAGCGTCCCAGCTGCTTTTTAATGAGCATTTGAACTGAAGTATACATTAATAGCTGTCGATTGCAGCCATTAGATTATTGATTGGTCTAGTTTGAATGCCATCTTCCAATAAATAAGAAATTTTGATGCTTTGTTGATGTTCTTACACGAGATAACAACACATGCGGCACAGTTGGGAGAGCGCTCGCTTTTTAAACAAAACGCCGATTATGGTTTAGAATCGACCTTCTAGCATTACCACGTAGTGTATGAAAGTCTTGAGCTGCAAACCACCACACACAATTACTTAACCAGGTTGGCAACCACAAGGTCTTAATGCTACAAACTTTCTCTGGAGCTCTGTTGCTTAAATTCGACGTTAAACTGTAGTTCCCCAGTGCTTCCATCTTAGAGCTGAGGAGAAGCCTGCGCAGAGCGGTGGGACGTGAAAGATTGTTTACGAACAACACGTCGCCGCCAAGGCCCTTTTCGTCGAGCGTTTAAAATAACCGTAAGGACCCCGATTCTAATACCGAAGCAGTGTTTTTCAAGTTTAGTGTTTCCTTGGTATAAAATTTTTTGTGAATAATATCAGTGGTAATATGAATTTTTTCCACACCTACCTATTTTTTTAGTGTCCTGTTTCATTTTACCATTCTACTTTAACTTGTGATTTATTAGACGCTACTGATGATAAACATTGGTACATTTGGTATTAACCGATATTCTTTACTTATACAAAAGTAAGATTATAAAATTATACAATTTAGTTCTAAATTAAGAGAGGGTTCTGGTAGCGAGTAATAGGATAGGTACAAGAAAAACCATGTTAAAGTCCAAATTATATTCGATATAAATAAAATAATGGTTTAAAAATAAAACAATAAACCATGTATTTTTCCCGTGCCAAGAGGCATAACTGTTGGACAGCTCCTTAGCGATAGAGTCGCGTTTTCTTGTACAAAAAGAGTATCCAGGTAACTAAGATTATTCAATGATACAAAATTTTTATTTCAACTAGACACATTAATGACCTAATGACTATAATCGATAGCTGTTGTTGTAAACTACAGTTTATTTGTAAAATATGTGTTTTAAAACCAGCTGGGAAAATAATATGAGCAAAACTCTGCTTTCCCATGTTAATTCTTTATAGTCGTATCGCGTTGTAGTCCTAATCCTTGTGTATTTCTATAAATGTTGAATGCATTACAATTGTGAGATTTGTCTTCTAGCATCATACATGAGGTAGCTTTGTAATATATATTTTTTATCAGACAGGAATATCTGGAGTCGATCCTGCAGTCGTCATACAGACGGCTATCTCAGCGCGGTATCACAACACCATCCGGCACAACTTCGATCAGTGGTTAAAACCCTGGTGACCTGTTCTCAAAGACTCGCAGACCCAGAAAACATAGAGCAAGAAATGGAGAAACTTCGGAAAGTTCTACGACAAAATGGCTTCAAGAATCTAACCATCAATGATACACTTAAACCCAGCCGAGCTACGCCGCAGGATGAAAAAGAAAACCTACATCCAAAGCCCACTTCTTCTTCGTCTTCTTAGTGTATTTTATCTCTTACGAGACGCAGCCCACTTGCCATACGTCAAAGGAACAACAGACGGAATCTCTACAATTCTACGAAGATACAATGTGGAAACAATATTCACAACCAACAGGAAGATCAGCTCCATTCTACGAAATCCCAAAACAAAGATACCCCTGGAGAATCCAGGTGTCTACAAAATTCCTTGCCAGGACTGCGATCAAACATACATAGGTCAAACATACATAGGTCAAACAAACAGACGAGTCAATGTGAGAAAAGAATAACACGAAAATGCCGTACGAAAGAACGAGAAAACTTCATTACTGGCACATCACGTAAGCATATCATCGCATGAAATTGCTTTCGAAAACACCAAAGTTCTGGCGAACATAGGACACTTGAAATCAAGAATAATAAGGGAAGCTATAGAAATCGAGAAACACCCAAGCAACCTAAATTCTCTTGATGACACCCAAAGACTACCATCCGCTTGGAAACCGGTTCTTGCCAAACGACAAATATACAAAAGAAACCAACAAGCAGACACAAAACCACCTCAACAAAATAAAAACGTTCCAGCCACATCCGGTCCGGTAATGAAGCACCTTCAGAAAAGACTGTTTACAATTGGTTTGCAAAATTTCGTCGTGGTCGAATGGGAAGGTCGTCCAAAATCGGTTGTTATTCCAAAAAACATCGTGCCGTGCGCAACATAATTGAAGAAAATCGGCATGTGACCTACAGTGAGATAGAGCCATTCTTAAGTATATCGAAGACTGCAGAACATTCGATTTTGCATGAAAATTTAGCTGCGAAAAAGACTGTTCCCGATGGATTCCGTATAATTTGAACGAACTTCAAAAAAAGGCTCGTGTTAATTGGCGTAAAGAGATGCTCAAAAAATTCGACCGAGGAACTGCAAAATCCGTATACAACATCGTAACAGGTGACGAAACTTGGATATATTCGTACAAACCGAAAACTAAGCAACAATCCACTATTTGGGTGTTCCAAGATGAACCGAATCCCACAAAAGTTGTAGCTTCACGAAGCACTTCCAAGAAAATGACAGCTTGTTTCTTCGGTTGTACTGGACACGTCGCAACCATTCCGTTAGGGTTAGAGGATCGAAGTTAACGCTGAATGGTATACAACAATTTGTTTGCCAGAAATTATCGACGAAATCAGATAAAACAAAGGAAAACTTCGCATCAGTCTTCAACATCGAATTAATGTTTCATTGCCCGTATTCACGTGATTTGTCACCTAACGACTTCTTTGTGTTCCCGCATGTCAAATCAAAAATGCGTGGGCAGCGATTTGTTATTGAGATACCAACTTCAGAGTGGAAGAAATGTTTCGAGATTTGGTTTGAACGCATGCAAAAGTGTATAAATCTTAAAGGCGAATACTTTGAAAAGCAATAAAAGAGTTTGTTCCAAAAAATTTTTTTCTATACCGGTTTTTGTAAAAACTTTAAAGGCTGCCCTCGTATAAAATTGATGACAACTACTACTTATTTCAGCTAAAAGCATCATATTCTGCCTTTAACAAAATGTTTAACCGCGATTGCGTTCTTCCTTTAACGGCTAACAATTCATTTACAAATTTACTCTGCACATTATCATTTTCTATTATTGTAAACATAATTACTTTTTTAGTATTATTGATTACGACATAACTAATTCCTCATGTGACAGTAGCGCAGGGAATAAACCTAGAACTGTTTGTAGCTCTTATGCATAATTACTAGACCGATATCAGTGTATATGCGTAATAACTTAAAACATTCAGTAATTAGTACTTGATTCTGTTTGTTGTTTATGAAAGTTATTTCTGCAAATTTTCTAATCATTTATTCCAGTGTACTATGAAGTTTCAGACTACATGTTATTAACATTGTTTGATAATAGTAAATTTAGTTTTGACTTGAACAAGCTAATATGTTAAATTTCTAAGTTAAAATTTAGTAGTAATGATGAATAGTAGCTATTCCATTTACAAAATTGTTTTGGCGGCGAACTGGGCCGACGGCGAAACGTCCCGTACCAATACCAAACACAAAAAATATAATCACAAAGATATTACATTTTGATGGATCTTAGTTCGAAACACTCGTTTAGTTTAGATAGATTATTATTATTTATAAGATTGCAATAGTGAATGGTAGAAATCAAGGCATATAAGCACATCTAATGTCTTTTCTACGAGCTCTCTGGAGTCAACTAGTTCCGGCAATAACGGCTTCATGTAAAATTCGCGCAAATTTTTTTCCATATACTAGGCCCAAAACTTATCATCTCTGTAATAAAAAACCTACATATTAAAAACAGTTTATACGTATATAGCATATTATTGTAATTGATATAAGAAAAAAAAAGTAATAATGTCAAAAAAACCTAAATTGTCTAAAAAAACCTATGAATGTCGAAAAAAAGTAAAAATATCAAAAA
>JABXWE010040710.1:0-20437 GCA_014611495.1 Limonius californicus | reverse complement strand
CGTGATTACTTTCAGTTTTTATTTTATGGGAATTTATTACGCATCCCTCTGATTTAAATTTTCTAACAATTGTTTGACACTAAATAAAGATTAACTTTATTTTTTAGCTTTGAATTAATTTCATTGCTGTGGCCACAGCATGCTTGAGTTGTCTGTATAGTTGGTTGCCTACACAATAGGCGAATTTGACGCGTTTCTTTTAAAAGTATACATAGGCTATGTATACTAAAAAGAAAAATTCCCTGTATGTATGTCTAACCAACTTATACATCATGGTTGCCTACGTGTACGTTGGAATACAGTTTTAGGTTGTCATATATTACAAATTGTGTTCCATCGTGTATATAAAACAGTATGCTACTTTTAACGTAACTAGTGTTTCAAAAGTTTAAAGTACCTATAAGCTAATATATGTATGTCTCACCAACTTATACATCATACTCGTCTACGTGTACGTTGGGTTGCAGTTTTAGGGTGTCGTATACCTCAAAATGTGGCTAGCCCTGCATATAAAAATAATATACGTTATTGTTAACCTTCAGACTGAAATACCTACAAACAAAAATATTGCTTTTAAACATTATCCATCCATCTCCTTTAAGACGACCCTAGAACTGAAAGTCAGACTCAATTTGGATCTTCTCTAATTTTTCCAAGGGGCTATAAACAACGTCGTAATGAGAAGGTTAAAGTTCGCGTTTTCACAGTCGTAAAGATTTGGGCAATTACTGAGAATGCTCACCTGGTTGTCCTGCGAGGTCTAAGGCTCTTGCTCGAAGGACACGTCCGAATTCGCCTTCACCGAGCGTCTGCTCAATGCGAAGCTGGCTTCTAGGGAATTCCCATTTAGGATCCGGCTACGTGGATATAAAATTACACTTTATAATTAAATCTACCGGGACTCGACGCATTTACTACAACGATCATATGGACTGGAATAGGGTGTCTTCTGCAATTTGTTGTGTTTTTTTTTGTGTTAAGTGCGAGTGGAGGTGTTGAGCTTGAACAGCGAAAAATGAAGGTCGGGAGGTGTGAATTATGATGTTGAATTAGCGAAAGTGGATTGTTTTCCAGGGAAATGTTTTTATGTGTTAAATGTACTCATTTATAATTACGGTTAGTTTTGAGACTAAAGTAGAACACCCTTTCATGCCAGATATTTCCCAGGAGACGCCAATTTCGAGAAGTTGGCAAACAGCGTGTGTAGGTAAATATTCCTTACCTCCAAGAATCAGGAAAGGTTTGGGGCTATCTCCTTACCTCGCTCCGGTTTATTTGGGTTGTTAGTGTAGTTGTCACATCGAAGTTAAAGTGGAGGGTGTCAGGTGGAGCAGCGCGGTCGACGTAATCTGATAAAGGAACCTGGAGATCGGGGGTTTCATTTGAGAATTTCTCACGAACCGCCTTGTGCACCCTTTCCAGCTTCCAGCAAAACATGACGCCGGCGATAACGAGCAGCAAAAACACCGCCGAGCCCGTAATGCCCAAAATACAAGTTGTCCCACATTTAGAAATGTCACCACCTGCAAGAAATTAGGGTCTGTTTAAATGGGCGGAATGTAATCGAATCCGTGCGATTGGGTATAGGTTATTTACATTTGTAATGCTTGCCAGAACTGATCCGGTCGTACTGTTTTAGATTGAAATTAGACCATTTAAGATGATTGGTTTGAAATAAAATTTGCAAATGGAAATAAATAAATAATAAACGACGTTTTGGCCATTAGAATTATTTTATTAAATCTGTTGATAATAATATGTAATTGAATATCAATTTATTTCTATAACTTCACTGTTTACTGAATGTAATTTTATTAATTTGTAATAATGCTCGCATGTGTATGTTACTATTGTAGTTGTTATTCTGGTAACTGTTCAACAAAATTGTTATGTAATGAATTCATATTAATGCTTCTACAGTTAGCTACATTTCTGCTGTGCTGTGGCGCCTCCACCATTTGCTTATTATTCTATATTCCAGCAATTTTTTGGCGTTTCTGCCATTTATCAAATATTATTTCAATTTTTTATTTTCGTGCCTCTCCTGTTTTACAGTCTCAATTTATTGATTTAACTCCGCGCTTTCCCTTTTAGTAAATTATTATTTTTAGCTATTCGAGGCATTTTTACCCGTTGAATGTTATTTGATAAGCCGATTTACCGTTAACAATTTATTATTTTCTCTCGCGGCACTATTAGTATCAGTTATTCGCGTTGTTCATTTGTGCTATATTAATTTATTTTGATGTTTGCAGTATTTGAATATAGCTATCTATTATATACGAATATGACTTCAGTATTCATTAAATGTGAATTTATTCTGCCGTTTCTACTATTTACCTATTATTTAATTTTTTTTTACTAGGTAGTGCCTCCACCAATTGCTAAATGATATTGTCAGAATTTATTACTTGTCATGTTTATAAATTCCCAAATGATATATTAATGATTTATTTTTTTATTAGTCTCGGAAATCTTTCTTTTGTGCAAGTCGGTATGCTTCCATGATCCCATTATGCTGTCGCAGTGTCTTAATATTCATTAATATTTTACTTTAGTTTTACAGTTATGAATCTTCCATAACATGAAAGAAGAAACTGAATGAGAAGCCTTTACCATTATTTAAATTGTTTTCTTTGCAGACGTCTTCATGGTTTATTAAAAATTACTTTATTTTTACTATTATTTACCATTACTTTATTTCGATGTGCCTGTTATTAATGTATTTTTGCCACCCATGGCAGTGGATCGAATAATAATTTTTCTATAACGCCTTTACCTTCACCTTAATTATTATTTTAATATTTTACTGGGAAGGAGCTTTCGTAGCTTATTGAATAATTCTCGTACTTTATTAAATTACGTTCTTGCCGTTTGTTTATTTTAGCTTTCTTTTATATCGACGGTGACTTCAGAGTTTGGAAAATATTATTCTGTTAATGCTAAAGTTTTCTGTTACGAATACAATTTGTTTATTTAACTTCGGCGATGTCTTCATTAATGATTTAACAGTAGTTCTGATTGTTAATTGTTTACAATGGAGGTGCTCCTACTGTTGACAAGTAATTAAATCATTTTTATGCATCTGTTATTTGTCTATGTTTCTGTTTTCTTCTACGAGGGGTTTAACCATTTCAAATGTTAAATCTTTCTGCGTCTTCTTTTAGGTCAGTGGCGCCTCCACCAATTGCTAAAAAACTAATTATTTGTCACAATCTCAACATTGTTGGTTTAAAAATATCTCTACCATTGATTTTAAGGTTTGCTGAAATTTTTAACCGTATAAGAGCTCCCACAGTTTAATAAATATTAGTCGCGTTTGATGTGCTCTTGCTGTGTTTCTTTTTAAAGATTACCTTTAAATTTACTGATGCTTCGAAAATGTGTGAATTGATATTTTGGGATTTTCTTACTTCACCGTTGCCTTCCCCGATTGCTAAAATACACGAATGTAATTTCTTAAGACGCTCTTTAAGAATATTTGAATTGTTTGCCGCTTCTACCTTTAATTAAATAATATTCATTGTATGTATTTGTTTTGTTGTTTTTGCGGTCCCCACAGTTTTCCTATTATCAATTTGTTTACATTTTTGGTACTTTTACAATTGATCTAATGATATTGTAGTATTTTAATAAAATGTCCACTAATGGAACTACCGTTTTGGCGCCTCCACCATTATTCTATTGTTACGTCAGTTGGTAAATGATACTTTTCCGTTTATCCTGTGACATCCAATATTTAATTTTCGTGATTATCTTTTTTTGACGAGGACTAAAAGTCGTTAAGTCCAATCTAAGATAAAAAATAAATAGAAATTCGAGTTCTATTACAGAATTCACATGAAAAGTGTAATTATAAATAGAGCACAATGACTTGTGCTTGTTGTAACCCCCGGTGTATAAAGAAAAGTCATATTACTATTTGAGAGAAAAATATAAACACAATCTGAAAACATTTATAGTAATCTGAGTTGTCATTCCAGATTTTTCAATAATCCCCGAGCAGAAGAAATATTTTTCTTCTAATAGTCATAATCAACGTGTAAACGTAAAGGTTGCTTGGCCAATTTGGTGTTCCTGAAAATTACTTTTCCGTGTTGCACAGGAAATATAAACTCTACCCTTTCTTTAATGTCACTACTTATTGACACTGCCAAAGATTTATTCTTTATAGTGCCTATATGTGTACGTAAACTGTTTAATACTGCGCTATAATTTATCGGTCTGGCTTTTTACGTTTATGATACGGTAAAACATTTTCTCTTAAACATATAATAAATTGTATTAAACCATTGTATTCTATGTATGCATTAGCTTAATTATGTTTTAATTGTACGCCTTTAATATAAAAATAAGATCTTGGCATTCGCAATAAATACTTTTTTGGTTAAATATACTAAAGAAACAACTTACGGTTATTTATAATAGTTATTTATTGTACAAGACGATAAAATTGTACTTTATCTTTGAGAGTGTTTTTTAGCGTCGAGACGTCAGTCGAGACGCTAATTACGCTCGAGAAGATAATGCGATTGTATCGTCGTGTGCAATACAACATTTTTTTCTATAGCAAGACTTCAAATTCAGGTGAAAAATAAAATTTCAAAGAAAATTGTAATTTTTGGCACCAAAATCGCAACTGTGTTGCTCCGTTACTACGGATATGAATTACTCTGTCAACAAATGTCAAACAAATTTTACATTCTGGTTTTTGTGGAGTGTTCAGTATTTTTGCGTTTTGTGTACGAAGTGGAATACGAAATGTACGGAAAAGAATTAACACAAGAAGAAGAAAACTAATAATGTTAATTGTAAAATTACACTTGTTGTTAATCCTTCGAATTAATGTGTTTGAATTTGTAAATTTAATTGAATAAAAAAAGTTAAAACATTTTATCTACCCTTGCTGTTAAAGTGTTACTTTATCTACCCTTTCGGTTAAAGTGATACTTTATCTACTCAAGAGTTGCTATAACAACATTTTATCATTAGCTATAGAAAAAAAAACACTTATTAAATTTTTAGTTTGTGTTGCTCGCTTTTTTTGTCTTCATCCATGTTACTCCTCCTACTTTTGAGTTTTTAAGCCTTCACAACAAATTTTACCGGTAATGTAGGATTGTAGTTTACCCGCAGGTGCATCTAGCGGTGTTTTAACTGTTTTTGTTTTTCATAAGCTTCAGTACTTTACTTGCCTAACAAGTTGTAAAGTAGTGCTGCAAGGTCCACGGTATTAAGTATAAATTTAAGGTAATGGTTAAGAAAGTTTTTGAACTGGGTTTTGTTGAATTTGGATGGAATTCACTTTTATTGCTTGTGAAATACAGATACTGTATCTGATTTTTAAGTATGACATTTTGAAAGATTAATCCTAAGTCCACATTCGTGAAATTTGTGTAATTCTGTTTGGTTCGTTGTATTCGTTTCAGTTATGAGTACGGCAAGTGAGAATCGAAGCATGCCGTCAATTTAGTATTGATTCCATAATGGAAAATGGAGAGTGTCGAACTAATCCTAAATGATAAAGGGCTTGCATAAACTAGGTACTTTTTTAATCCCTGAATACTCTGTATGGCTTTCACGTGACAAAGCTACCTTAATTGGCCACTGGACTGTGGTTGCGGATTATTAAAGTCACCTTTGTCTAGCCAAACATGTACATAAGTTAATTATAAGGTATTAACAAAAGTGCTAGAATTAATTATCTAATGTAAAGCGCCGAAATGTTATATTACAAAGTGAGCTACTACAGATGAAAATCGAAAACAATGCTATTAAAAACATGAAAACAAGTAGCCCTGAGGATATGATCACAAAAAAGTTAAAGAATGGTACAGATGCATTGATACAAATAATAACACTATTGTTTAACAAATGCTTAAATGAAAAAACAACCCCTAAAGAATGGAAGTTAGAATGTATACTATCAATCCACAGGACAGGTTTCCACAAAAATTGAAATTATAGACGGATTACCAGTTATTCGTCTATAAGGAGGTGTTTTCTGTCGTTCGGATGCAACATTAAACTGTAGGTCCCCTGTGTGTGTACTGCAGAGAAGAGGTTGATGCCCATAAATGGGACGAAACAGCTTTTTATGAAGGAGGCGTTTTACGTGAGTTAAAAGAGGAAGAAGAGAAGATGACTATCCAGCAGAAGAGATCAGAATTCGTGTTATTATACGGACAAGTTGTTCTGTCTAAATCAAATAAAGAAGAGACATTTACGGAAGAAGAAGTATTGTTATTTATTGATTTGACAAATGCATATGATAATGTTTCAATTTCAAAGCCGTGGTAAAAACCATCAGTAACGTGATGGTCCAAGCTAGAGAAAAAGTATATGAAGATGAAACAATAAAAACTAGGATTGGTGAACGGATACTAATGACTTTATTGTGATCAAAAGCATGCCATTAACTCATCCTTTTTAAATCTGTATTGAATACGCTGCATGGAACTGGAAGAAAAAGATGAATCGAAATTGGTGTACCTGTAAACGGCAGTTTGCAGGTAACCAGGTCCTTCTGGTTCAAGATAAGGAAGATTTGTAATACATGACATGTAAAATAAAGGAAGAAAGGCTGTTCTATTAACGAACATCGAAGAAAACTGTCATGAGGAACGATTTTGACCCTTCGACTACCAAACGGAGTAACACCATGGTGAAAAGTTGGAAAATTGCAGCTAAGTTGGAAGGGGAAGCTGTTGCTATAACGGTTGTTAGAAGTTGCGCCTAAGGATAAGTTCTGCCGCCTCTTTTGTGATCAGTGGTGATTAATGATCCCTTCAACGTTCTTACACAACAGGCTTCGAGGAAGAAACTGGGGTCTGAGATGGCAAATAATCTACTGACCATAGGTGGTGTTTGTAAGACCTATAGTCCCCTATACATTGCTTGTAAGGTGGCTAAAAACTGAACAAGTTATTACTCAGTTTCAGTTAAAGAGATCCTATCTATTCTATCTGCGTAGAACTGAAGTTATGAAAGGAGTGCAAATGGGATAAACTTCTCTTACTCTCAATTTAGGCTCTCACTTCCAAGTAGTCTTTATATAAAGATGAAGGTGGTGAACCCTGGACACCTGAGCATTCTAATTGGAGATCGGGTACTCAACCCTGGTGGAAAGTATGCTCAGGGCAGACGAGAGCGGAAGGAATAGCCCTCCGAAAAGGTAGTTGGGCTATAGGCCAACAACCTATTCCCGTAAAAAAACAGACGTTATGAATCCCTCAAAAGTCTCTCATAGAGGATGAATGAATAGACGACGTCTAAAGCTAAGGAACAGGGAGTTTGACATTGGAACATGGAATGTGAAGAACCTATTTAAACCGAGAGCTCAAGTCTATGGAAGTAAAGAGACCGGTAGATAGATTGGGGAAAGAGATGGGAAGATAATGTTGCTGAGGATGCAAGAAACATTTTGAATATCCGAAATTATAAAACATATGCTCTAGATAGAAGAATTTGGACGAAAAAATGAGGGAGGCCAAGGCCCGATTTAGGCTGTAGTGTCGTAGGAGAGCGAGGGCAGCTATGGAAGTCATGTTAGAATTAATGCCCCTATACATACAGCTACAAGGGAGGCAATTCTACATGCAAGCATGCTCAGAAAGACAAACAAATTCTAATTCATTCTAAGATTTGCTCATGTACAGCTAACGAACTACACTGTTTAAGATTTTATGTTAATAAATTCAGTTTTTACCAACTTCTCAAAGTGAATATTTTAGAACAGGAAATACGGTCGTCAAAAAAGCTTTCCTTCAAAAGAGGATCTTTTCAACGGTATATGGTTGGTTCGAAGATGGAAGGAGGAGAGACTGGAGCGAGTATTTGTGGTTCGATTCCTGCATTTTTGAATCCCTAGGTGTCAGAACTACTATCGCTCAAGCCGAGGTCTTTGCTCTAAACCTCTGCACAAAAATAAACCTTAGGACCATATAAAGGTGCAACAATTGACATTATCACAATGGATAATTTTCCTTTACTTCTGATTTCAGCCTCCGAAAGATTTTATCAGTAGGGCACTTTTGGTGTGGAAATCTTTTACTATATAATTTTGAAGCTGCCGAACATTCGTCAAAGATTAAGACCGCTTTTTTTCTGTATTCAAATACACATTATTCCATCTTTGAGCCTAATGAGCTTTAATTAAGCTAGTAAACTGTCAATCATATAATCAGGCATTGCTGATTGCTAATACCGTCAAGAAAAATTTAGTGTTAGGCAGGTTAGGCAGATTTTTGCCTGCTGTGAGTATTACTTGAATGTGCGCTCAACAGAAAATATTTTCTAAAATATACGTATCTTCTCTCGGCTCTAGAACAGCTGGGAAGAATTATAAAAGTTTGAGGGAATGGCCGATGGCGGAGCCTTGCGAGGAGACAGCGGCAGTCTACGTGGGACAGTGTTGGTAGCTAGGCGTCAGGTTGCATGTCTCTGGAGTAATAACTAATTAATAGCGTTTGCGAACCTACTAACTGATCGCGATGCGAGTATTCCCGGAGCTGAGGCGAGGTGCTAATTTAGTGTTAATTATATATGGTTTGTATCCCGTGAAACATCATATGTGTTTACCCAAATGGTTACGTATTATCTACTTGGTATTATATGTACTTTACAAGCATTGGGTCCTATTATGGTTGTTATACAAGACTGGTGTGCCTATGTAAGTAGTTGTTGGAAACAGTAGCGTAGTGAATATAAGTAACTATATGAGTAGATAGTGTGTGGTGTGATTAATCATTATTCCTCTAGCATTTATTCGGCAGGTAGTCAGTCGGCAGAAGTTACATCGAAAATGTGCCTACCTAGAATCATCATTATTATTATGAATGCAACATTAATGTCAAGATGGCATCGACTGACCTTTACGCGGGGGCGTGTACACTAATGATACTCTCCCCTTCGCATGTGAGGCTGAACCCCTCCGCAAACTCCTGTGAATAACAGAGAGACTGGCTGGACTTAGTCCTAGCCTGGATCCCTCTGGAGAATTGGTGTACCAGAAGATATGCATAATTGTAGTAATTACTCTACGATTACGAATGATTGCGGCCACAACAGCTAGCCGGCAGATGAGCATCCGTATCCTATTCGAGTCCCAATCCAGGGGCAGGGCGCTGGAGGACTCCCTGTGAGTACAAATGCCCAATATTTATTGACAGATCAGTAAGTCTGTGTTTGAATATCTGTTGTATGTCACCTGCCTGTCGCCGCCAGTGAGTTCTGATCGCATCCGCTATTTGTTTACCCAGGAACTGCATAAAATGCAGAAGCGCTGCAACCGTATTTAAATTTGAAAATTCAGTAGTTTTTATTCGCCCTCCCCTGTAAGGTCGACCCTTACATTAGATATCGCAGTATCTTGTGATATATATTTTGGGTTGTCTAGTTTCGAATGTTTGCTGTTGTTGTTTGAATGAGATTTGACCGACCTCAATCGGAGTCCAATCTGCGGTCCTTGGATCTAAAGGCAAGTGCGTTAGCCACTACACAACCGAGGCCAGCCTTTCGAATGGTATTCTTCTGTTAATCACCCGGTAGTGTTCATTGCACATCTAAATTTAAACAAGGACTGTGTCCCTACTGGTAGCACTTCATCCTTATCCGCAACGTATCAAAAAATAATTTAGAATTAATTAATATATTCCAAAATTACATTAGCTACCGCGACAGATTTCCATTTGTTATCTGAATAATGGTTAAACATGGTATCTATTTTATTTTTGGAGTTACTGAAACGCTCGCTTTCGTGCTCATTTCAAATTTAATCGCAGCGTTTCCGGCGTAAATTGTTTGCGCCGTAGGTTTATTATGTCCCGATTTTATCAAAAAAATATTTTATAAATCTTCGTAATGTACACGAACTTTATTTGTAGGACCGGAAAATTTATTACGTTTCTTCTTTGTCTTCTTATCATTACAAACCGCTACCGGATGTCTAATTGTGGAACAAAATTTACATTTAACATTAAGATATTAGCGTTGCTCGGTGTTATGACTAGAATATCTATAGGTATATCTTTGCATTTGAATGTTTTTATATTAGAAAGCAATCGATGTAAGCTATACAGTTGGATTAGTCGTTCCCTGTTTCGAAGCGATCCAAATGATTTTTGCACTATAGCAAAAACTGAAAGCTATTTTCTTTACTCGTAGCTAACCCCACTGCCTTCAGGAAACTCAACTTGGTCACTTTTTCCTCGCATTGTCTATCCATTTTAGGATCTTTACCAAGTCTGATAACAAATATATTATACAGCGTGGTGATAAAGTTTTGCACAAAATTAATAATTTTGTTATTTAATGATTTTTGGGAAAGCTGCGAAACATATCAATTTTCTTTTTTAAGAAGGCACTTCCTCACCCATTTTTTTCTATCGGCTTTTGTTTCGCGCTGATACGTCAGAAAAATGATTTTAAATAGTAACCCCATTTTTTCTTTTCGTTTTGTTAGATATGCTCACCAGTTAAATGGTGTTATAAAACAATTGGTACCCCGCATAACAACTATTTTGAGAAAAATACACATGACCTTCAAATAATTCAGAATTCTTTTAATGAAAATAAGAACATTGTGAAAAATTACCTAACGGAAATTTTTAAATTGTCCACTATTAACCAGTTGACATTGACCAGCACATGTGTAAACACTTTGTTTCGTACATCCAATAATTACCGGACTGATGCTTTCCATTTCTAAACGAAATCTAAATAGTTTGGCCTACTAATGTAAACTCGCAGTTTCAAATTACCCAATTATATAATTTTATGAATAGGATAAGATAACAAATTTGCAATTTTTAAGAGATGGAAACTGTAATTTATGGCCTGTCTATTAGGGAGATTTTATTATTCTATTTATGCATATACTCATTAGTAAAAAATATCTTCAAAAAATGTTCCCTTTTAGGGCGAAGAATAGCATTTTTAGAGTGAAAATACCCACGATGATGATTCTAGTATAATATTCCTAAATACTACGCAATCTACTACATTTAACAGAATCAACAATTTTTGTAGTGGAAAGTATTTTAGAGCATGGGATACCCATGTAGAGTTTAACATATTTTGTTTGAATAGGGAGCGGAAAATAACATTTGTATAACATTTTATTTTTTAGGGGGAGGAAAGTGCTTTTTAGGGACTGCAATGCTCAGGAATATAATAATTTTATGAATTGAATATGAATGGCATGGCAACACTTACATGAATGGTTCCTTTTTAGGGTTTAGTTTAAGGATTTAGTGCCCATTAGAGTGGTTTTAGAATAAATATATTAAATAGGGCACGAAAAGATCATTTAAATAAATTTTTTGACTGCAATGTAATCTATGAAGAATGAAATCGCCATCGTTTAGGAGGCAGAAAGTGCATTTTAAAGGATGCAAGAAATTTGTCCGTAATAGAGAGAGAAAAATAACTTTCATACAAACTTTTACGATAGCGATATTTGTGAGGATGGTATTGATATGACAGTTGGTTGCCAAACACAGCATCAGTTCCCATGAGAAGAAATTAACGTAATTCTCCTGAATAGTGTGCAAAGATTTTGATTTTGGGGTGCATTCTAAAAAATGGTGTGAACAGGATGGTAGTTTTAAAACAAAACGTTGTTACTGTTGTATAGTTTTACAATTAATGACTTCATTTTAATTATAGCGGCTTGCTATATTTGCTGCTATTTATTAATGTTCGGTATTTTTAGGGTTCCAGTTTTTACAAAAACATCCATCGGTAAATCTCTAACTTATCGGCAAATTGGAACAGTTTGGATGTAATAATTAGATTTGTTTTGCTTACCTACATGTCGACTAACGTTGGGTTGGACAATGCTATTGTTGTGGTCATTGAAGATTTGAACTATTGAATTATTGGTTAATACCATTGCTGTTGTGGAAGCAGTAGTGGTCAATATTTTTTCCTTATTCTTTTTCTTGGGTTGAATATATTCGCATAGACAAGTAAGAGGTTTATTGCAGTAGCACACGCCTTCGCCGATGTCGAATCCACGATAGGTTTTCCTGTTTACTTGAATCGGAAACTGGATAGTATCTGCAAGGAATACCAATGGAGCGTTAAATCGCATGGTAATTACGTAATGACAGACCTGGTGTTGCGCAGTCCTGGGGGCAAATTAGCTCGTGCATTTCTTCTAAGGGGTCGCACCTACCATCGGGACAAGTTGCAACGTCAGGGGTGCACGTAGCGTATAAATGGGTGGGATTCATTCCCGGGTTTTCGTCTCCTCGCCACATGCATCTTTCCACACCATCGGATTTTCTGCTATAATCACTGTATTAATGACTGTTTATAAACATTAAAGAAAAATCTATACCGTTCAAAACCAGGGGATCCTCCCGTTGATATCCCGCAACCTTTATTACAGCTTTTCTTGTTTTTAAAACTGGAACAAAAGCCCCAGTTTTCTGCGTGTGGACCTTGCGTATCGCAAGTGTGGCGGGACTCTATGACGATTTTTATAAATATTTCGTCCATTTGTTGAGTGTTGTTGTTGTTCCATCGTACAGTTAGCCTGAATTGTTAACATGTAAGTTATTGATCTTGAATGAAGTTAACAGATTTTAATAGAAACGTTGAGGGTCATTTTGAAATGTTCTCTTCTGGGAATAAATTATAAATAGTTTACATCGTCTTGAAATTATTTTTTTACGGTATATGAGGAGTGTTGAAATTTAAACAAGAGTAATATTTTATATAAATTCTATATGAAGGCAATTTAAAAAATTAAATATATTTTAGGTTAGCCGTGACTTTTGTTAACATATCCACGGCAACAGTTTCGCTACAACATTATTTTCACAATTACAGTTGTGATCTCGGAAAATTCTGTTTATTATAGTGTAGAACAGCGCACAATAATCACATTTTTACGAATGAAGGTATAAATTCGACTGAAATTCTTACAAGCTACGAGCACAATACTCTTTATACTTTTTATACTTTTTCTAAAAGTCGTGTGTTTGAGTGGTCTAAGTACTTTAGAGACGAGTAAACTCGTGTAAAAAAAGGGCCTCATGTACGAAAACTGCAAATTGCAAACTACAACTTCGGTTCATTGTGGGGACAAAGAAAAAGTTAATGCCCCCAGGTGGATTTCGTGCTTGTTGACCGAACATAAGTTGAATCGTTTGCAAATTGCTGCTTCTTTTCTGAAGTGATATGGGAAAGACGGAGTTGCATTTTTGAACTTAATTGTGGTAACTGATGAAACCTGGCTATATTATTTTACTTCTTAGTTAAAAGGTGCAAACATGCAATGGTGTTACATCTCTAAAGTCAAAGAAAGCCTAAACGGTGTTGTCAACTGGTAAATTGATGGCAAAATTTGTTTGGGATTCTCACGAGATGCTCTTTGTTATTTCCTTAGAGAACGCTGTAAAATTAACGCAGACTAGCATGAACAAACGGAAGAGGAGACAAAGTTTTGTTTGCTTTATACGAGATCATGCTTGCCCTCATACCGCTGCAATAACAATTGAAACCATAAACAAAGTTCAGTGAAACATTCTTCCCCATGCAGGGTACATGTTACGTCCCAAACGATCGTTTTTGTTAGTCACCAATAAAACCAATCGAAAAGGCTCTTCAGCTGGCTCAGGAAGGAGATAAGGTCCACGAAAAACGCTTACAGGAAGACAGTTTCGATCATGGTAGTGTAAAGGGTAAGTCAAAATAGTAGGGCGCCATTCTTACAAGTGATACTAAACGAAAACCCTTGTGAAATAATGTATATTGAATAAACTATGAAATGATTGGTACAATTGCAAGCAAGGAAAAGAAACTTTCAACTCAGGACTAGAGACGGTATATATTATGTATAAAGAAAGGGTTTGTTGACGTCGGAAATTTTCTAGCACAAGCTGCTACTGGCCATAATATTTACCGTAATATCAAAAGAAGAGTTCCATAGCCAATAACAGTTGAGTGCACAAAACAAGTACAGTTACATATTAAAAAGGAACAGAAGGTTGCTCTAATTATGAAAATACGGTCACAAATCGCAGCATTTTACAACAAACAATCACTGCGAACAGTTGCCACTAATACCGGTATATAGTGGAAATTTTTATCTGGATTCGGCGATAACGTTGAGATTCGCACAGGTAGGTTTTCTTTTTTGTATTTTTGTGTAATGGACTCCTTTGGGCGCAGATGGGACGAGGTGGCGGGGAATCACCGGCTATCGCAACGAGGAACAACGGGACTGGAAATGATAAATATTGTGACAGATTGTGCAACAAGAAATTCTTCCAAATAAACGAGGAACAAATTGTTTTAAATTACCAGAAATCGATCAACAGTGGCACAGAGTTTTTGTTAAAGTAACGAATAGTAATGAAAACCTAAAATTAACGAGGTTTTCTATCCGCTTACGGCAAAAGGAGGAACGATACTGTATCTTCGCTAAATTAGTGCTTCTTGTATTCATTTAATCTGACTTTTTGCCGATTTTAAAACGGGAAAAACTTAAACGGTAACACTTTAGTTACAGGAACAATTATCAATCCCGAACCCTAGGTTGCAGTTGCCACAAAAAAATAAGGTATGTGCACTTCAAAATGCTAGCATCGACTGTAGGCATAATACACTTTCTAGAAATAAAATTTCGGGATAACAGAAGGTGACATAAGATGTTCTATTTAGAAATTAAAATAAAGAAGTGAATTTAACGATGCTTTGAATGATTATCAGACTAACGTCACATATAATCCTGATCTTGCTCCTTTCGATTGCTGTTTGTTTGGCCCACTAAAAGAATATTTAGCAGAGAAAAGATTTTAGTCAAATAGTGACGTTATTGGAACTGTTCAGGGGTGGATGCGTATGGATCCCAAAGGCTGCTTCCAGGAAGGTATTAGAATCTTTCCAGATCGGTGGCGCAAGTGCATCGCTAGGCAGAGGGGACTACATCGATAAATAATATAGTTTTCATGGTTGCAATATTGTAATACATTTTTTAGAACTAATTCCTGTTTAAAATTGAACACCCTTCGTAATTGGTCTTGAAACAACTATATTCTAAAGCCTTTATTTTATCATAAAATTCCGATTTCTCAAGGCATGGAAAATATTGTTGAACTGTTTCTTTAACTTCTTCATTTCACGACAATGTCTTATCGCCAAGGAATTTTTTTAATCGTTAAAAAGGATAGTAGTTGCTCGAAATATAATCAAATTAATAAACTGGATGTTGTGTGTAAATTATATTTCAGTTTGTTTGCCAGTTTTGCTATAGAAACGATACTTGTATGGATGTTCCTGTCCAATTGGTAGAAAATGTTGCGAAGTGTTCTTCCGTTATTGTTGAACACATTAGGAGATAATCTATCGGCAACATTCTTGTAGGATCGCAGAAAATCGATAATATTACCTTTCTAGCAGTTTGTACTTTGTGTGAGGCTTTCGCGGTTTCTCGAACTGTTAATATTACAATTTACTTTCGGCTTAGACCGCGTCGCCATTTGGGAACTACACCCAGCATTATCAGCTAAGGTCCGACCTGTAGCTTGTCTGCCTTTACAAGCATTTGCTCTAGAAGTTTGAGCAATATTTGTTCGTAGGCCCTGCCTGCCTAAACAGGGCCGTGTGCTTATATTAATCAAACCTTGGGGCGGACAAGGATTTGATCTTGATGTATTTTGTTTGCCAGGGCAATAATACTTAATCGGCTTATGCCTGTTAGCTGTTTTTTTTTAAAGATTCCCATTCCACCCAGCTTACCCCGTCTCAGCACATTTCGTGCTATTCACAGGTCTAACATGCCCCACCCTTGAAAAACCCTATGCTCCAGACACCACAAACACCCTGGGAAAGTGCAGTGCCCAGGATTCGAACCTGAGCGACTTTGTTGGAATAACTTCGAAGTCAAGCGCTGCGGCCATTACTCTACCGCGGTCCCCCTGTTAGCTGTTTGTGAACCCATACAAACTAATGTTTCGCAAGACATTGCAGCTTGCATCTTCAGAGTGAATAGAATACTGTTCTGTATAAGAACACCGCCCTGTTTAGGCAGACAGGGCCTACGAATAAATATTGCTCAAACTTCTAGAGCAAATGCTTGTAAAGGCAGACAAGCTACAGGTCGGTCCTTACCTGATAATGCTGCGTGTAGTTCCCAAATGACGACGCGGTCTAAGCCGAAAGTAAACTGTAATATTGACAGTTTGTACTTTATTTTTTGGGCAATCGAGATGTATGTATTCTGGTGGACCTAAGTTTCATCAGTGGCTATATCTCAATTAGTTGTATTCTCCTGAATACAGTTTTAGCTAATAGAGCACTTACCGTGAGGATAGCTATTTGTATTAATTCTCAGATTCGACAAAATATATATGTTCGTCGGAGATGTCTACATCCTTAGTAGATTAAAAAAAATTATATAAGGAATTACTTGATAGAAAGACTTGATATTCTGCAACTGTTCGTATGGATTCCTGCATTAATGATGTCGTTACTTGTAATGCCATCTATATTTCTTTCTGAGAACTTTTCAAATGATCCTCATGTTTGTTTAACGTTACACTGGGTACCAATACAAGAACATAGCTTACGTCACAATTGGAGGAGCTTTCCTTAGTAGTGCAACGTTCTGCACGAACACGATTCCTTCCTCTGGTGTTACACTGAAAGCTCCATTGGATGAATCTGTATGTATTTCAAAAAATTCTATGCCTTTCTTTAAGTTATTGAAGTGTGGTTGCGTTACTCTGGCGTAGGGAGCTGCCGTTCTACGAAAAGAAACAGATTTGGAATCTAATTAATTTATATTTATCTGATTTAGTTTATATTTTAATTCTATTAGCGTCATCAGTGTCTAATAATAGATTAGACAATAATGACGCTATCATGTAATGAAAATGGTTTCTGTAGTATCTATTAATAATTAAAATCGATGAATAATTTAGTGTAATAGTAATAATGTAGAGCAGTCTGCAGGTGTTGCCTGTTAATGCGTTATTAATTCTCCTTGAATTAATCCCTTTATCTACTTGCGCTTTGTTGTTTTTAGTGGATGAGCTTTGTACGTCAGTGATAAAAGAAGGAGCTATGATTTACGATATCACCGTGACCGAAACTTGCGAAAGCTCCAAAGCACGGCTTTTACATTTGCCTGATTAAGTGAATATCGAAAATTGGATTGTTCTAATATAAACTTCTGAATTCAATTTAGAGGTGTTACGAATACGTTATAAAAGTTACAATCTTCAGACACAAAATTAAATGACAGTTATTAAAAGTATTCTTACTTGAATATAGCCACCTCCTTGAAAGGGTACAAAAGCAGACGATTAAGTTCGTTTGGAGAAGGAGTTCGAGCCACTCTCTTAGGCGATGCGTGATAGCTCAGATAGTTAATTTCTATAGGAAGCTTCGCCTGAAAAACACGTTTCAGTAAGTCTTTGCTCAATGGGTGTTATACACAAGAAATATTACAGCGTGCATGTAATCTTTATAAATGTGAAATGTGCTCCCTAATTAATTTGTGGAAGAAGAAGGCGCAAGATGAATAACGCGATCCATGTAACTAAAGATTTAGCTGCAAAATCACAGCCACTCCTATTTATCCCCAGAATAGGACAATGGAGGCCATTAAGGATAATAAACGTTTTGTTAAGAAGATATTTTAAAAGCCGTTTTTCTATTTCTTAGCCAGCTGTTTAAATTTGGCTTAGCTGAAAGGACTTTGCATAAAAATAAATGGCGATTGCTTTTTACTCTTCGTTACTAGTATTGATTTTGTGAAGCCCACGGATCTGAAACACTAATAAAAACTAGCTGAACCTGTAGGCACCGCACCACGGAATGATTGGTAGTCCGTTGTATGGAGGTTTTCGAAATGCACTTAAACGAATATTTAGTTTTTTTAAATAGGAAGTTTATATATATTTTTATTTTTTTATAAACCATCTTGAGTTTTTCATATTGTTACATTATATTTTTGAATCGACAATTTTTGGATTTATATGTTATATTTTTACTTGTGGAAAGCCTAAATTTAACTTTTTGGATAGTGGAAAGTGTATTTTACACAATGAAATGTTGATGGGATTACTTTTTCTATCTTAGCGCTAAGGAGAAGCACGTGGCATAGAAAATGATTTTGAAGAGTTATACTATTCGCCAGGGTGGTTTTAAAATAATTTTCTGAATACACGGCGAAGAATAATATTATTTTATACAGTTTTTCAGTTTCTACTCTGTGAAAATGCAGTTTACCCATATGGTGGTTGTAAAATGATTGTACTGAATAGGGTGTCAAAAATAACATTTATACACCTTTTTCCTAAGTATATGACAAGGTGAGGTGTGGTGGTAGCTCAGTTGGTAGAGTGCTCGCTTTCTGAATAAAATGTCGATTCTGGCTTGGGTTCGAAACCTAAGCAGAACTATGCAGATTTATAAAAATCTTGTCTGCAATCCACCACACACCATTTCCCAATCCGGCTTGCACCCGTGGCATCTTAATGCTAAAAACCTTCTCTAAAATTTCTGTGGTTCGGATTCGACGTTAAATCGTAGGTCCCCCGTGTTTCTACCTTAACGCCGAGGAGAACCACGAGGCAGAGAAGAGGCCGATGCTCAGCAGTGGGACGGAAAGGCTGTTGATGGTGATATGACTAGTGCAACTTAAGGTGGTTTTAATCCGATAATTCAAATGGAATGTGATAAATCACATTTATACTAATTTTTATTTACCATTGTATAGTATTGTATTGGATTGTAATTGTATGAAATAAATTATCGTTTGTAATACATTATAATAATTTTAGGAATATACTTAAAGAATAACTTTTACGGAAAATTTGACCCCCGAGGACATTGATAGTGTATTTAAAGCTTACTGCATAATTTGCCTAAGTTGCATGTGCAAGAGGTGTAACTATTGTTTAAATATTTTTTACTATATATTTTCTTAATTAACTGCTAGAAATCTTCTTAAGCATTTCTATGAAGGACCTCTGATAATTCTAGCGGTCTCTAATGTTTACTGATATTTGATACTTTTTTAGTATTTTTTATGAATTATGTCTTCCGAACGAAATGATATCATGTAGACTGATAAAAATATCACGGATTAGTTGCCGGTCAAGATGGAAAAATGTTCCACAAATTATTCCCAATATAATCTTTCCAGATCCAGAATCGGAAGCGGAAGTTACATATTTTTGTTTGTTAAAATTTTCTATCAAACGTTAATTTGCCAGTGCAGGGGCTCCTAAATTTTTGTTAAATTCTTTAATTTGGAATTTAAATAACAAGTCTTTAAAACATCTAAATTAAAAGAATGATGCACCTGAAAGCCCTTCTACAGAATTTTTAAAATTTTTTGAGTAGCTAGATATGTCTTTAAAATTGTTTGTTTGTGATTACCAAATTTGTATATTGAAGGTTATACATTTTTAAAAACTGATTTTTAGTACCCATCTACCCAAAAAAATGTAACTGAATTTATAGAAATTATGAAAGATTTCAATACCTGGTTTAGGATTTTTAGGATTGCTAAAAATTACATGCGCTTAAATTTTGAGTATATCCAAGTGCTTTCGTCTTTGTTTAGCGCCGTGGATCTTATCGTTTTTACTATCTCTGATATATTATTTCTCCTTCCTCTTCTTTCATCTGTATTATTCTTAGACGGTTCTCTACACGTTCATAATTTTCATCTATGGTGGTAATACAATTATCAAGCTGCATATACTCGTTCTTTCTTCTTCATCTTCCTGTATGTATTAGGATATATTTCCTGTTACGTCTCTTATTCTTCATCTTTCCATTTTGGGATCTTTCCAAAAATCTTTTGTCTTTTGCTCTATATTGCCATATTTTCTTGGGTATCCTCTGTTCTTCCATTCTTTGTATGAGTTCTCTGCAATTGTTTCTGTATATGTTATCTATTCGCTGACACTACGCATTGCTAGCTTTGCTCTCATATCTACGTTCCTTTTTTCCATATTCGCATATAATCTGCTGGTCTTCTTAATAATCATATCTTTGATGTTTATTATTTATTATTCATTTGCTTGTTTGATTGTCTAGTTTCACATCCGCATATGCCGCACGGTGTTGTCATTGTTTTATAAAACTTAACCAACGTATCCTTCCTCACTGTATTTCTCAATATTCTATACAAGGTGTTTCTATGATAGTTAATCAACGTTTGAGAGCATATAAAACAAGAAAAATAAAAACGAAAATCATCAATAAAATTTTTTGAAAAAGTGTATCCTAAGGGAGATACAGCCTCTTAACTGTCAGCTTCTAAAGATGATTTTAATTTAATATCTCGGAAACCATAAGTGATAAAATGATAAAATTTGGTATAGATAATAACTTTGTCATATTTTATCAGATAAAATTAAAATAATTTAAATAACTTATCCAGGGGTGTCTCTAGCGAGCAGTGCGA
>JABXWE010040708.1:0-16044 GCA_014611495.1 Limonius californicus | reverse complement strand
CGTGCTTGGATTTTAGTGTTTTAGGCAAAGTGGACATCCGTGAACAACTAGAGGGTGCTTATTTGCTACATAAAATGAAGTAGGTACAACGAAGACGTGGAAAAAAATCGTCGTATTTTGCGCCGGTTAATTATGTGTATTAAATTTTGCGGCGCCTTTGAACTGGCGTTGCGAGGTCACGATGAGACATTAAGGTCAGAAAATCTAGGAATGTATGCAGGGTTAATCAACTTTGCTGCCGAATTAGACGCTGTGCTTGCAATACATATGAAAGGTTCACAAGTGTTTAAAGGCGTCTCAAAAACTATTCAGAACGAATTGCTAGATGCAATGTTGCAAATTTACAAGCAGGAAATATTAAAAGAAATTAAATCTGCAAATTTCATTGCTTTGGAGGCCGATGAAACTACTCATAGACGTCTTTTCCAGCATGAAAAATAGGAGAATGGATTTTATGTACAAAAAATAAGTAAGTTTTTTCTTGTGCCCACCCTCTTTCTTAACTCACGAGCCGCCACTGATCACATCTTAAAAAACTACAATCATTTGAAATGTGGCTCTACAAAAGAATGCCAAAAGTTCCTTGGACAGATAAGGAGACCAATGAAAGCATTTTGAGAAGCATGGGAAAACAACTAGAGTTAACCTTCACAATTAAAAAGAGAAAGCTTGAATACCTGGACCATATTATGAGAGGGAAGAAATATCAGTTACTCAAACTTATTATTCGAGGGAAGGTAGAAGGAAAGCGCAGTGTAGGTAGAAGAAGAACATCATGGCTGCGTAACCTGTGAGAATGGTACAACTGCAACTCGAATCAATTATTCAGAGCTGCTGTAAATAAAATACAGATAGCTATAATAGTAGCCAACCTTCAGACAGACGACACCATTAAATAATGTACATAGGGTTTATTACAGCTAGAACCCGGAGCCCTTAAATAAACAGTTGATGTGCATCTCAAAATGTAAGTTATAGTGTATACCATTTAAAAATTTCTAATTGTTTGACCTATGTATACCTAATTACAATGTGAACAGTTTAATTTGTAAATACCTGGTTTTAACAAATCGTTTGTTCTATCTTTTGCATTGAATAAGGTGTTGAGAGTGTTTTTGTTGTTTTATAACTTACTTTAAAATGTACTTGATTTGATTATAATTTTAGCAATTTTCTCCAATATATCACCAAAATAAGGAAATGAAATATATTTAACATTTTCAGAGTGGTCTTTATAATATATTCTTTGAATTGCTAATTTATAATCTTTCTTTTTGATTAGTGTGTCATCAGTTTTGTATGGTACCCATTACTGTGTGCAATTTCTTTATGAAACAAATTACACACATTGGATATACTCGAGGCCTTTCAAATTCACAAACACACCTTTAATGAATGAGCAAATTGAGTTCATAAATTCCCTTGGCCCAAGTCTTAAAAATCGCATTATGGAATGCCAACGGCTTGTGCCAGCATGTACAAGAGTTAAAAATATATTTGCAATTACATAATACTGACATATTACTAATCACAGAAACACACTTCACCACAAAGAGTCACGTTCACATTCCAAACTTCACAGTATATGATACAAAACATCCTGATGGCACAGCACATGGTGGCAGTGCTATAATAGTTAGCAACAAAATTAAGCATCATGAAATTGATAAATATAGACATGATTATTTACAAGCAACTACCATCGTTATAGAAGACTACCGGGGTCCGCTTACCATCTCATCTATATATTGTCCATCTAAACACAACAATAAAAGAGCTCAATTTGATAACTTCTTCACAACACTAGGAAATAGATTTATAGCCGGTGAGATTACAACTCAAAAAACGTACAATGGGGATCAAGAATAACAACAAGTAAAGGAAGAGAACTGCTAGCAACCATAAGATCAAACAATTTGAACTACCTGAGCACAGGAGAACCTAGCTACTGGCCTACAGATCCCCAGAAAACGCCAGATCTACCAGATTTCTATATCAGTCAATCCACAAAAGGAATTGATAGCAGACACACAAGAATAGCGTCGTGCCTGGATCTATTTCACGACCATTCAGCAGTAGTATTAATTCATGCGGAAATCGTAAAAAAAAAGAAAAACAACCATCACTTTACACCAGAAAAACGGATTGGAATATATTTAAGGAGAAACTAGATTCGTTAATTGATTTAAAGATTCCCTTACAAACAGAAACGCAAATAGATGATGCAGTTTATAAACTGACCCAAGCTATCCAAAATGCAGCCTGGCAAGCCACACCAGACCGAAACGAACATCACACAGCAGAAAGTTGTCCGGCCATAGTAAAAGGAATGATTGCAAATAAACGTAAACTACGAGAGCAATGGAGAAGAGAGAGAACGGTCGAGAACAAACGAAAACTTAATAGGGCAATCAAAGAACTAAAAGCGTTGCTTCTCAAGATCAAGAATCAAGCAATTCAAGAATACCTAAGTGGCTTATCAACCACAGAAGCTAATGACTATTCACTGTGGAAAGCAACCAGGAAAATAAAGAGGCCCCAACAATCTGTGCCACCAATTAAAGACATCAACGGAACATGGCGTAGGAATGACAAAGAGAAATCAAATACCTTCGCTGAACACCTCTCCGAAGTATTTAAGCCACATCAAACTGAACAAAGGACTGAAGAGGAAGAAGAAATATTATCATTTTTAGAAACACCCTTTCAAATGGATCCGCCCATACGGAATTTCAAATTTATGGAAGTGAAGAGAGTCATTATGAAAGAAATAAATCAAAAGAAAGCTCCCGGATATGATCTGTTAACAGGGAAAGTACTGCAAGAAATAACTGACAAATGTTTAAAACTTATTCAAATCATATTTAACGCCATCTTGAGATTAGAATACTTTCCTGATGAGTGGAAGGTTGCACAAATAATCCTAGTACCCAAACCCGGTAAAAACTTAAATGAAATAACTTCTTATAGACCTATCAGTCTCCTACCCCTGTTATCCAAAGTGCTAGAAAAATTGCTATTAAAAAGGCTTTTAGCCACAATAGAAGAAAAACATCTAATTCCTAAACACCAGTTTGGATTCAGAAACAAATATGGTACCATTGAACGGGTGCATAGGATAGTGAACCAAATAAATAGGGACCTAGAAGGCAAAAGATACTGCTCTGCTGCCTTTATCAATATTAGCCAGGCTTTTGACAAAGTCTGGCATGCCGGCCTATGCTATAAACTGAAAATGAACCTTCCTCATCACCATTACCAAATCCTAAAATCATACCTAAGTAACAGGCATTTCCTTGTGAAACATTCAAGCGAGTACACGGACCTGCACACCATAAATGCTGGAGTTCCCGAGGGGAGTGTCCTGGGTCCCATACTTTATTTATTATACACCACCGATCTTCCGACCACCAGAGTAACTACAGTCGCAACCTTAGCAGATGATACGGCTATACTTGCTTCTCATCCAAATCCCGAAACTTACAAACAAACTTAAACAAAATCCAAAAATGGTTGAAAACCTGGAAAATTAAAGCTAACGAAACAAAATCTACGCATGTAACTTTTACATTACGTAAGGAGACTTGTCCCCCGGTGACACTTAATCACACATCTTTACCACAAACAGATGAGGTAAAGTACCTGGGGCTGCATCTGGAGAGGTGGCTAACTTGGCGTAAGCATATATTTGCGAAATGGAAACAATTGGGCCTGAAACTCCGGCAGATGTATTGGATAATTGGACGCAACTCACAACTTTCTTTAGAAAGCAAACTCTTAATCTATAAAGCAATCTTGAAACCGATATGGTCATATGGCATCCAACTCTGGGGGACTGCTAGTACATCAAACTTAGAAATTTTGCAAAGGTTTCAAAATAAGGTCCTTAGAATGATTGTTAATGTGCCATGGTATGTACCAAACTTTGTCATCGAGCAAGACCTGCAGGTCTCTTCTATCCGTGAAGAAATCGTGAAATATAGTGTAAAATATCAAAGCAGACTGGAAGTGCATCCCAATGAACTGGCAAACAAATTAATAAATGCTGATGGTGAAGTGAGACGATTAAAACGCTTTAAACCGACTGACTTAAGTAGTAGATTTAATTAGGATAAATCTAACAGATAATTATTAAGTAAATATTTCTAATTTATAACGTCACATAATTAACAGGTTGAGCGCCACGATGATTTTGATAAGAACATCGTGGGGCCAACGTCTTTTTTTGTGTTTTTAGATTCACAATTACGATATAAGTTAATTAGTTCACGTGCAAGTTACAGCTATAGCCATTTGTTTATTGAAATTGGTAAAACAATTTTGCGGTCCCTACGGACCGCCGTGGCCCAGGTGGAAGTATTGGCCGTACGGGCCAAGGAGGTCCATCCAGCCGTCCCGCATGCATGTTTTATCTTGTCTGCATTGTGACGGTTTTACTGCAGTTTACGCTTAGTTTTCCGCAGACATTCAAGCGTTACATATGTGATTTGTTTTATGTGTAATTGTGATAATGAATGACCGTACAAAACGAATTTTACAACTGTCGAAGACATATGTGATCAGTCATGGTAAGAAAGTTTTTGAGTTCTGCGTATTTATTTCTGTTATTTCTGCAATTTTATTATCTAGATTCCGGATCTGACGATCCTTATAGTTCATCCGACTCTATACAAGATCCAAACTTCAGTATTAGTGAAATTGAAAATAATGAAAGCACTTCTGAAGAAAATGGCCCATCTGATAATGAAGAAAGTCGATCCGAAGCTGTTTCAAATTGTCAATACGTAAGTAATGAAGACCCAGTGCCAGGATGCAGTTCAAATCAAGTTCAAATACCGAACACGGTAAAATTTCAAGAAACATCCACTGTAGAAGAAATCAGCCAAGACACTAGTCAATGCAATGAAGTGATGTACCAGGAATACAATATTGAATGGAAGGATCCAGTAGGCAACCACGAAATATTTTCTTTTGATGTGAGTAGCGGGATCAAGCCAGAATTAGCTGCTGCGTTGGTGGGTGGTACTCCTGAGGACTTCTTTTCTGTGTTTGTTGACGACAAAATTCTTGAACTAGTGGCTGCCCAAACGAATTTATATGCAACTCAAACTTTATTGCTGGATAAAGATATTCCGGAACATAACCGTCTACATGCTTGGACACCAACCAACAAAGAAGAAATGCGAAAATTTGTTGGAATTCTAGGTTACATGGGATTAGTAAAACTACCAACATTACGACATTATTGGTGCAAAAGAAAATTGTTCCAGGTCAGCGTTCTAAGTCAAGTCATGAGCAGAAATAGATTTGAATTACTCCTTACTGTATGGCACCTTAGCGACAATGAAATGTGTCCAGAAGGTGATCGCGGATATAAAGAATCGTTTATAAACATTTTATTGGAAAAATTTCAAGACGCTTACACGCCGGGCAGAGAGTTTTGCATTGATGAAACTCTTGTGCCATTTCGTGGCAGATTAATCATGAAACAATACATTCCCCAAAAAGCCCATAAATATGGAATAAAATTGTTTAAATTATGTTCAGAGACTGGTTATACCTGGAATATAAAATTATACTGTGGCAAAAACAAAGACGCAGGTGAATCGGTTCCTACAAGTGTTGTTATGAAATTGTCAGAAAAATTGTTGAATACAGGAAGAACGACTGTAACAGACAACTATTATACTAGCCTTAAACTCGCAAATAAACTTCTGTATAACAAAACACATTTATTAGGAACTCTAAGAGCAAACAGAAGAGGAAATCCTAAAGAAGTTGTGGTCAAAAAATTAAAACGGGGTGAAATAATCGGAAAAGAAAATAATCGTGGCATATGTATAATGAAATGGCGAGACAGGCGCGATGTCCTAATGCTATCGACAAAACATACGGATAAGACTCTCTCAATAAGGAGACGCTCGGGTATAGTAGAAAAACCAATCACCATTGTCGAATATAATAAAGCAAAGAGTTCTATAGATCTATCTGATCAGATGGCTAGTTATAATACTCCATTGAGAAGAACCATAAAATGGTACAAAAAAATTGCCATAGAAATGCTTTTGGGTACAGTAGTGGTAAATGCTCATTTTCTATTCAAAATTATCAATGAATCGACAATGTCAATTACAGATTTTAGAGAAAGTATAATAGAAAGCTTACTTTTTCCAAAATTCGAAAATCCAGAAAGTGAACCTGAACAGCCCTCTACATCAAAAAAACGCAAACGAATGAATGTACATACATGTAAGAAAAAAGAAGGAAGCGCTCATAAAGTACGAAAATATTGCAAAGGATGTTACGAGAAGAAAGTGAAAGGTATGATACCAAAAAATCGTGTTCCAAAAGTGACAACTTATTGCGAAGATTGCGAAACCCAGCCGCATTTTTGCATCGATTGCTTTGCTAATTATCACAAATAGGTAGTTTATATGTAATGTTTCTAGATTTATTTCTGGAATATATAAGTTTATTTTTAAATTTTTGAAGCGCTATTATAGCAATTTTGTGTTATATGTTCAATAACTAGAAACCATAAATACAATGAGTTTGTTTTTTTAATTACTAAATAAGGCAAAAAAATTTCAAAAAACTTGCATTGTCGAAAATGCTTTTGAAGCCGTAGCGGGCCGCACAGTACGTTTAAATCGCATTCGGAGCGGTCCAGGGGCCTCTAACAACACTAAAACTATACGAATACCAAACGGTCCCTACGGACCGCCATGGCCCTGCGAGAAATATCAACATAGGTCCCTAGGGACCGCTGTGGCGCTTAACATGTTAAGTAATTCTTATAATTAGTTAATAATTGAGAAAAGGGAAGGATCATGGGATCAATCCCTATATGTTATTTATTGTAACATAATATTTACTGAATGTTCTGAAATCGAACAGATTGTAAATACCAATAAACAAAAAAAAATAAATAAATAAATTCCCTGCTATTGGAAGTTTTTGAATAGAAGACCTGAGCGAAGCCCAAAACCAAGATCCAGTGTGCTGTTACTCTAGCTACTACAAATGTTTATTACATTAAATGCTTTTTTTAATGACATATTGTATGTCAAAATACGTATAAAGCAAAAATAAATATAAAAACTTGTTGAAATTGCCTATTATTATTATTAAAATATCAGTATGAATTTCAACGAAGTAAGGCAGCAAACAATTTAGAGATAAGAAGATTTGTCGGTAAAACTATGCTACAGTTCGTTCTTTAGGTTGAATAGAAATAAGTTATGAAATTTTAGTATTTAACAAACCAGACAATTCATAATTTTATTAAACACTTGCAATTCCTTCACAGGCTCCTTTCCTATACTCAAATGAGTTATTATATATAAATTTAAAATTTTTAGCTAAACTTTTTGCTAATTAAATTTTGAAAATGTAAACAAAACTCTTACTTTCTGCATGAATCGTCACCTGGTAGTTGAGTTTTCAAAACAACTCTTATTCAACATTCATACATACAAACACAGTGTCACTACAAAATGCATATGTATTGTAAAAAATCTAGAGAAGCATACAATTACATCAATTTATTAATTATACTTATAATTATTTTGACACTTATAGAACTAATTAGTCTTTTTCTGCTCAGCCAAGTTTTGAAGTCTAGTCATGACCAGACTCAAGTCGGAATTCTTCGTGAGCTTAACAAAAACAGCCCCACGTATCTCATGAAAAACCAGCCACCCATCAACTTCTTTGGCAATACTTTTCAAATACATCTCCATCTCATTCTTAGTTGAAAACGCCCTGTAACTGTTACACAATTTGTCTACAACTAACTCTAAGGGTAAAACACTCTTCTTTTCTGAAACAAACAAATTTCGGGCAAGTCTTGCCACCTCGGGGAGCCTCGAGTACAGTTGCACCTCCTTCTCCTTGGTAGTAGATCGGGTCATTGATTCCAGAGCCTTGGCCGCTTGTTTCTGCCGCACCTTCTCCAATAGAGCTTTGGGTATGCCCTTCAAGATGGAACCTTGTTTGATTTCTCCTGTGGTGATTGGCTTAGGCTGGGTTTCTTTGAGTTTTTCCAAGGCCCGTTCCATGCGGGTGTTACAGTTAAACATAGCCCGAGCTTTTTCCAAAACCTGGGACCCCGTTGTAAATTTTTCTTCAGTTGGAGCTTGAGGTAATTCCGATACTTCAATGTCAGGAACTTTTTCAATATCAAAGAGTGGATGCCAACGGGTGATCTTGTCCTGAGGTATCTCCATTGGAGGATCTAAAGTCTGAAGAAACTCCTGATGATAGTTTTTCAACTTGTTGATTAAAATAACATAGAATTTCCTGCGTCTTTCAATTAAAACCTCAGAAGTCATGGCTGTTTGATCTACTTGAGGAACAACAACTAGTTCCCATTTCTCATGTCTAGTGCCCGTCCCAAACTCCCTTAACTTATCCCACTGCAATGTGAATGCTTCTGGAAACAAAAATTTTATTTGACCCACATGTTTTTCGGTTACATTCCGTTTTAGCATTTCTTCAACTGCTGGTTTAAGTTTTTTAAATGTTATAGTTTCTTTACGGTTGTGCAAAATCTGGGAAACTGTGTCAATTGCCCGGAAAATCTCTGCAAGACACCGATACTTATATGGCAAACTTAGAGACTCCTTAACCGGCTTAAAAATTTCCTTTGAAGCCAAAGCAGGCATATGAGTGGCATTTTTTGTAGGGCTCTGCAAATTAAAAAGGTTTCTTCGTGCTGTTGTGTCTTTCTTTGGACTGAGGTACTGTTTCTGTGGAGACTGAGACTTGGTTGGGCTCAGATTCACTTCCAATTCTATTGCCTTGAAATTCTTCAACACAGGAGACTCCTTAAGCTGTTCGGTCTTCTCTTCTGCTGTTTTTAATTGTTTTTCCAACTGCTTGAACCTACCCATCGAAGCTTTTAACTCAGCCAAGCGTGAGCTACGACTCAATTTTTGCTTCAGTTCTGCTAAAGAAGGCTTTGTCCCTTTGAGATTTACCCTGTCCATTGCATTAAGTCGCTTTGTTGGGGTTACTGGCTCTGGAACGGTTCTTTTGGTGGGAGTAACAGGGTCTTCAATAGGTTTTAAATCTTTGGAAATTTCATTTTCCTTACTTTGAAGGGTTGGTTCAACAGCTGTACTACTTTCTACAACCTTATTCCTACTCATATTACTTAAATATTGTTCAATGTTACCCATTTTTGCAGCGACTTGTGCTTTCTTTGATTTTGCAACCACAAGTTTCTTCCTCACCGTTGCAGAGGGCAAATTCGCTTTGTTGAGTTCAGGCATTACAAGGGCTTTCACATCACTTTGAATATTGTTATTTACAGCGTCCGATTTGGCACACGTTTCAAGTAGATTCTTCACTGCAATCCTGGTGTTGTCTCTATCCATTAATAACACTTTCTTGGCTGCATTAAGCTTCAAATCTTCAATCGCTCCTCGCTTTCTGGTATTAAAATAATTCACCACTGATTGCTGGGCCATTTTTTGCGTTAATCAAGGCTAAACAGAGGAAATTAAAGGGATTTAAAGAGCCAGACGCTTGTCAACAAAAAGTGACAGTTATTTCTCTTCCCTCCAAAAGTAGAGCAGGGCTGGCAACAAGTAAACATTCCCTAACTGATTTACCATAGGCGTAGTACCAGGGAGTTTATTTATGCTACACATCCAAAGAAACATGAAAATAAGAAAGATGCAAATAAAGAAATATTAAGACAAATTTGAAATAAATTATTACTACTATAACAAAATACTCAAACAAATATAGATAAAAATACGTTCAACGATATACATGCATTTAATTTACAAACTATTGATTTACTAACAAATGGCAGAATGTAAGAGAAAAAGCTTTAACAGCATACGTTAAGGAAATGATAAAATAGCAAATTATGCGACTGCTAACAATAAATTCTTTAATAAATTTCTTATTAAGTATGACTCGTTAGTTAGTAACACCTAATCAGAGCTAGGAAGTGATTCAGGGAAACCACAAATTTAAATATAATCACAGATTTCACTGGTATTTCTCTTGAAGACAATGAACGCATGGCGATTCTAAACAAGGACTAGGTGTGTAACTAAAACTTACCGTAGGTAATAATTTAAAAATGTTACAACATGTGGACGTTGTTGGTAATCATTTAGCATCATGTTTTGTTATTCATGTAGAAGTTACGGACGTTACAAATATTACTGCTTGATCATACCTACGGTATGACTAAATTTAAGATAGTAATATTTAACGCGTATTTTAGACATTACGCATTTATTGCACCGTGTTTAATTAAATAATGAAGAGATAGAAGTATTTTGATTATTATATGTATAAAGCAAATAAATATATGAAACACGAATTGAAATGTAGAAGGTAACGCAGAGTTTCTAGGTAGAATTTGTACTCAACAATTTAATTACATATAATTACTGTCACAGTTAAGGCACCTATGTCATTGTTTTACTAATCGACGTATACCCTGCTCATAGAATTATTGTGGCTGCTGATTGAAGAAGTCTTCCACAGCTATCCGTACTTCTGCGTCACACTCAAAATGCCGTCCTTTTAACACCTTTTTGAGCGGTCCAAAAATATGGAAATCGCAAGGCTATAGATCCGGGCTATAGGGTGAATGCTCTAAAATCCTCCATTTCTTTCATTGAAGAGTTTCTTTTACCACATTAGCAACATGAGGCCTAACATTGCCTCGCAGCAAAATTACCCCACGCCTAAGTTTTCCTCGACGTTTCCGTCTTATTGCTTGATGTGCAAAGTGTCATTGTACAGATTTGCATTGACATTTACACCAGGTTCCTTAAACCCCATCAACAAGGATCCGTCATGGTCGAAAAAAAATATTAACATCACCTTGCCTGTAGAAGGTTGTGCTTTAAACTTCTTCGGTGGTGGTGGTGAGTTTGAATATTTATATATAACTTACTGGATGGCTCGTAGTAATGGCACCAAGTTTTGTCACCAGCAATTATTGACAGAAGAAAATCATCACCATTTTGCCTATAGTCTGCGAGTGTTACGGAGATAAGCCCATTCGCAAGCATTTTTGTTCATTAGACAAGAGACTAGGAAACCATTGCGAACAAACTTTGCTAGAACCCAGATTACCAACAACACTATGGACAGATCCTACACTCGCACCAACAATTTCTGAAATTTCTCTAATTGAAATTCGACGATTTTCGCTAATAAGGCCTTCCACACATACCATATTGTTTTCTGTTAATGCAGTACACCGTGCACCTGGTCGCGACTCATCCATAGTCCCCTCTTTTCCAATCTTAAATTTTCGGCACCATACCTTCACAGTTGGGTACGCAATACATGCATTTCCATACACTGTTTGCATTCGCGTATGAATTTTCAATGGCTGCACATATTCGGCGCATAAAATTTGTAGGACCGCACCCTGGTCAAACTTGGACGGATTTTCAACAACAAATGCTATTTCAAAATCGAAGTTTTAAAAGTCAGAATCAAATTCAAACGCCAGAAACGTATTAATGTGTTGCTTACAAACACTGCTAACATTAACAAACGTCATTTGAATTATTGCATTTGTGTTAAAGGCTAAGTTGATCAAAGATGGGTTTCAGTTGAACAAGCCTCGTACTGTCGCAGTTTCAAGTTTATAAATTTAAGTTCCACATAAATTAATAATCTAATTTAACAATTATTTCTTGTCAAAAGAAGAAATACAAGAGGAACATACAATTTCAAACTATGTTTCAAATTCTTGCAATTTAGAAGATAATTATTGTAAATGTATACCTAATTAATTGTGGGTATCACTAAAAATCAACCTACTGCATTGTAGGTAATTAACAGGCCATTGGCCTATATACAGAAGAAGAAGAAGACTAAAAATTATTTTGCTTTTTGATCATCTACAGTTGCCACTGGCTGCATAATAATATCCTGACGAATTTATTTTCGCAAAGTTTACCTGATTTAAAATGGCGGATGCTATATTGAAAAAAGTTTGAGCAATTTGAAATTTAATTTCACTTTAAGATTAATTTTTTCTCGCATTAGCTAACCTTACATGTTTTATTTTAAAAATAATAAAATAGAAATGTATATTTATTGTATTTATAAGGCGAATATTATTTATCTGATTAATAAAGCTTCTAGAAAAAAAAAACGTTTGTTCTGTTTTATGTGCAAAACTGTAATGTTACGCGGGCAGAAACTCTAAAACAACCCTAAAATAATAATATTTCCATATACTTCGCTAATAATAAGGAAATTTTTATAATTTATAAATAATGTTTAATTACATAAGCAATCTTTTTTAGAGGTACCACTCGTACACCCGCCACTGACAGCCTTTCTAGGAAATGCACATTTCATCCTAATTCAAAAAGTGACCACTAGCCTAGAATTGCGTGGCCAATTCATTACGGAGAATTTCATAAATATCGATTTATCGACGAAACTTTGCAAGGGTTAATTAATTGTTTACTGATTAGCATACATAATGCGGCTAATGTCAGGGTAAACGAAAATAAATTTTGCAATTTGCGTCCAATTTCCGCTGTAATAAGTATGAAGCAATATAAACTTGGTAATTAAATTTAGGCCTTATCAAAAGTTGCGCGAGACATTTACATATTTCGCAATAATAATTGTGGTTGTATGAATAACAGTAACTTTTTATGCTTAAATTAACAGGGTTGGTGTAAAGATTATAGTGGCCGCGTTCAATGTGTCATTGTTTAAAATTTGTAATTTTGTAATTAAAGGCTTAGTAAAAGCTGAAGATGATATGGAAAATTTTATTCGATGGATTAAAACAATACTGATTGTTTAATAAGTTGATGTTTTCAAGATTTAGAGGTGAAATACAAAAACAGATTTAAATTTGTAGATTTAGTGCCTTTAGATTTGTAATGTTGGCGTTGGTGGTTGCCTGCCTTCAGCGCTGATCGTCTTTTTTTTCGTGGTGTGCTACTTCGCATTGTGTGGTCAGTTTTGATCACCTTTATTTGGTTTATGTTTCGTTAAACGCGGACGTTGCGACGCAACAAAATCGCGTACAATGAGTCGATAGACGTTTAGACATTTATTTAGAACTTTCGATTTGTGATCGTTACTATATGCTTCCTAAATGAGTTCCAAATCAGACGTAAACAGGCGAGTGCTAGCCATCCAAGCAAAAAAGAAGAGACATAAGCCAGGCAAAAAGAAAGGCAAGAACGAGGAGCAGAATGGCCAAGGGGGCGGCAATCGGAACAGCGCTCGCCTCGAACCCTCCCACAGCTCCAGCAACGAGACCATCGAGGACGCGGGCGAGCCCTATTCCAGCGAGGAGGAGGAACAAGAAGACAGTGCGGACTACCGCAAGGGCGGCTATCACCCCGTCAAAATAGGAGACCTTTTCCTCGGTAGGTATCATGTCACCAGGAAACTGGGCTGGGGCCACTTCTCCACCGTCTGGCTATGTTGGGACCTAGAGGACAAGCGGTTCGTGGCCCTCAAAGTCGTCAAGTCCGCGCAGCACTTTACCGAAACCGCTCTCGACGAGATCAAAATCCTGAAATCCGTGCGGGACTCCGACCCCGCGGACCCCAAGCGCAACAAGACCGTACAGTTACTGAACGACTTTAAAATCAGCGGCGTGAACGGTGTGCACGTGTGCATGGTCTTCGAGGTGTTGGGTCACAACCTGCTGAAACTGATCATCAAGTCCAATTACCGAGGCATCCCCTTGCCGAACGTACGCACCATAATGCGGCAGGTTCTCGAAGGACTAGACTATTTGCATTCCAAATGCCGGATCATCCACACGGATATCAAGCCGGAAAATGTGTTGGTTTGTGTGAGCGAGGATTACATCCGGCGGCTGGCGTCCGAGGCCGCCGAAATGCACCAGCTGGGGCTGAAGCTCCCTACGTCCCTCATTAGCACGGCACCCCCACAAGACGTCCAGCCCAGCGGCAAAATGAGCAAGAACAAGAAGAAGAAGCTCAAGAAGAAGGCTAAAAGACAGAACGAGCTCCTGAAGCGGCAAATGGAACAAATCGTCGAAATAGAAGAGCAAAAAAGGCTAAAAGAAAACGGTGATGTGAACGGTGATATTCCTGAAACCATTGAAGCTAATGGGAACAGCCCCAGCTCCGAAAGCGAGGAGAAGCTCCCCAATGGGTGCCTGGACGGGCTGGCTGGCGGCGAAAACATTGAAGGTCAAGAGCTGGAAGCCGAATCCACGGCGCCGCTCGAAGGTGCGGGCGAAGCCATAACCCCCATGTCGGAGGATGACTCAAATTCCCTCACAAAAAAATCCGAACCGGATCCCGCCTTCATAGAATGCGAATTTGAGGTTAAAATCGCGGACCTGGGGAACGCCTGCTGGGTGGACAAGCACTTCACGGAGGATATTCAAACGCGCCAGTATCGCTCGCTGGAGGTATTGCTGGGCGCGGGGTACGGGTCTTCCGCGGACATTTGGAGCACCGCCTGCATGGCGTTCGAGCTCGCGACTGGCGACTATTTGTTTGAACCACACTCTGGAGAAGAATACAGCCGTGATGAAGACCACCTCGCGCACATAATCGAGCTACTGGGGGAAATTCCGAGGAGGATCATCGCCGTGGGCAAGAACTCCAAGCAGTTCTTCAACAAGAAGAACGAGCTGCGCCACATAACGGGGCTCAAGCCCTGGGGCCTGGAGGCCGTTCTCATGGAGAAGTACGAGTGGTCGCGCAAGGACGCCGAGGATTTCGCGGCGTTCCTGAAGCCCATGCTGAACTTTGACCCGGAACGGCGCGCCACCGCCGCGGACTGCCTGCAGCACCCGTGGCTAGGCGCCAACTGAGCCCCCTTCTCTCTCTATTTATTTAAATTATTGCGCCCCAAACGGTGCCCCCGTTTGGACAACAATTAGAGCCACTTGGTCAACAAACAAAGCTTTGAGTGGTGCATTCCTTCATTTTTTAGCACTTATCAAAGGCGACAAATGCATAAAACTGCAGCATGTAAGTATAAGTGCTCATTATAAATCTAGTACGTATACGTCGTTCATATTGACAACCAACTTCAACCACTTCACTCTGTAATTTTTTACATTTCCCGCACTTGGCAAGGATGAAAATGGCAGAATGTGCTATTGTACAAGATTTATTCTGTTGATTTAGTGGCTCTAGACAACAATGATCTTATTTCTCTGTATCGTCTCTTGATTTTAGTTTTACTCCAATCCGGTTCAACAGGGCCTTTGTTATAATCTGTGTACATAGAATAATAACATAGAAAAATTGTGATGTATGTGTTTGTATAGACAATATAATAATGATGCACTCCTTGGCCGCCATCCAACCAATCACGCGGTTTTATTTATTGTTGTCCGGTGTTTCTTTTAGTCATGTAGAGCGCAGACGCCAAGGAGTCGCTTAGATGAGTGTCTACCAGTGTTAGCGTAGACGAGTAGCAGCTATCAGTTCCAACCAACTAGTTTAAAGCACCAATGTTTGTATTACTTATACCATACTATGAATTGGAACATACACATTATACAAGATGAATCACTAAATGCTAAGAAATTGAAATATACATTTTAAAGAGACCTTTTTTGTCATCTTACCCGGTGTACTTGTTTTATTTTGCAAGATGTAACCTACCAAAAAGTAAGCCCGGTTCCCTATTGAACCTGTAAAATGTCAAAGGTGAAGCTTAGTTTTTAATTAAAGGAAAGAGATTATGTACAAGGTGTTCACTATATTGTTGCTGCTCACCATTTCTTGAAATTTATAAATGATCCGAAAGAAAACTTATTTTTGTTTAATATTAAAGATGTATGAACAAATTATCGGAGCTATTGGCTCACAAATTCTAAAAAAAGGTATTTATTTTCCCCTGAATGGTGATTGTTGGATTATTCAACATAACTTATATGAACAGGCTGGACGAAATTACCATTGGGATCTTGGAAACCATACGAGACACGAAATTAATCAAACAAGGGAAAGCTTTTTAACATCATCTTCTTCTTAGGGTGCTTTGTCTCTTACGAGACGTAGCGATCTTCTCTCCTATGCCTGTGTT
>JABXWE010040707.1:0-16226 GCA_014611495.1 Limonius californicus | reverse complement strand
ATGCCACTGAATCATCAACGGCTACTTTGAGTAGTACCTCATCAATAGCTAGTTTTAGTACTGTCTCAACAACGAGCAGCGCCATTACAGAGCCATTAACGGTCACTCTCGGTAGTGAGTCAACAGTCACCAGCCCTACCAGTACCACTGATTCATCAACAACTACTTTGAATAGTGACCTAACAACCGCCAGTCTTACTAGTTTGTCGTCATTAGCCAGTGTTAGTACTGAGTCGACAATTCCCGGTGTAACCACTGAATCATCAACAGCTACTTTTAGTAGTGTCTCGTCGTTGGCCAGTTTTAGTACTGACCTAGCAACGACCAGTGCTTTCACGGAGTTATCAACAGTCACTTTAAGTAGTGATTCAACAACGCCCGGTCTAAATACTGTACCATCAATACTCAGTTATAGCACTGGCCCAACAACAATCAGTACTTCTGCCGAGTCATCAACAATCACTTTGAGTAGTGAGTCACCAACCACTGTCGTTAGCACTGTACCATCAACAGCCCATTTTAGTACTGCTAATACAAGATTATCTCCCAGTGCTATCACTCCTTCTACCGATTCAATACCGACGTCTTTGGGTGTTATTAAAATATACTACATTATATTATTATATACTTATTAACAGTTCAGTTATTTTTTACTCTAACATACTGAATGTATAATTTAATATTCGTAGAAACCATGGTCTTCGTATAAGTTTCTTAATCTTTCGTACTTGCCGGAAATGTTTGAATTATTTGACAAATAAAAACTACATTTTTACACTTTTCGGTATGTTTAATAAGTGGTGAAGCATGGGCTGGTTTAGGAGGGGTCTAGCTATCACTATATTGAAATTTTTACAGTAATTTTGTAAAATTGCGAATGGATAGATATAAGAACATGCAAACTATCAACGGTTACCTCCACAATAAAAGATGCTTTCATCAAATAATAAATTCGCAGTCTTAGTTCTTCTTCTTCTTTTTCTTCTTCTCAGCTTCTCAGGGTCCACTGCTGGACATAAGCCTCTTCCATTTATGAAGGGATGTTGGCATTTACAAGGCCGCGCTTGCCATTGCGTGTTGGCCAGGGGAGGATGTAAGTATGGATTTGATGTGGGTTTTGTGTAGGATCTAGGGATTTTGGACGTGTACAATCCCTCGGTGATTTGGAGGTGAGGGAGAAAGCACGGTTCGCGTGGGCAGGGTCGCTTCCCTGAAGTAGACCTATCTCCGACGGGATCGGGGAGACTGTCTACCCGCTACGATGAGCCTTAATTACATGTAACTATTACTACATAGAAGTTTTTGTTTTATATTTAATGCTTTAACAATATTCAATCTAAATAAAGAATTCCCCAAAATGATGATTGGATGCATTAAAATTGCACATTACGTATACCATACTGCTTTTATTGGTGTCCGCCCACTTGATCGCCATCGTCTGCTCGCCACAGTTTCCTCGCCACCGTTTGTATGCCTGGTGAGGCTATGTTCGACAAGCATTTACTCGTCACGCCGATTGCTCGCCGGACAGATGCTTGAAAATGTTAAAAAAATTATTTAGTAGATATATGTTGTTGATAATTCTTAAAATCTTACATTCCTCTAAGAAATGTATTTTGTTTTTTTCCAGGACAATAAAACTTAATTGGCTTACACCTGTTAGCTGTTTCGCAGGACATTGCAGCTTGCATTTTCACAGTGAATAGAACACTGAATTCAAATCAGGGAAGCCGAGGTATTTAAACCTCTTTGAGCCAGTCGGGCAGAACAACGGAGTTCTGGTTGGCTGTCACCGTTGGGCAAAGACGGATCCGGTGGAGCGTGATCGTGTGATCGATGATGCTTAGGAGTCCTTAGAGGATAAACTACTGGAGTCCAAGCTTTACTGAGTCTAAAACCATCCTCCCTGTTTATGTTGTTAGGTTGTTTCTAAATTTCAATTGCTTCGCGTATGATACGAGGGAAGCAATGAGGTACTCTGACGAGTACCCGAGCATTGTCAAAGTCCATCTTATGCCCAGTTAAACCAGGATGTTCCGCCACCGCAGATTTTTTGATGCGTTTGTGTTTGCAATCACCTTTGTGCTCTCACAATCTTAACTCAATGGAACTACTAGTTTTTCCGATGTAGTTTGAGCCACAATCGCAAGGGATGTTGTAGATCCCGGCTGATTTTAAATTTGATATATGATCCTTTGCTAAATAATCTAAGCACACGGCTCTGTTTAGACAGGCACGGCCTACGAACAATTATTGCTCTAACTTCTAGAGCAAATACTTGGAAACGCAGACAAGCTACAGGTCAGTCCTTATCTGATAATGCTGGGTGTAATTCCCAAATGACGACGCGGTCTAAGCCGAATGTAAATTGTAATATTGACAAATTATACTCTAGTTTTTTTTGCGTTAGTGGAGTTATACTTAGTACTGCGACCAAACGGATGGCGAGCAACTGTCTTGGCGAACAGCTTTCCCAGCGACCAATCGGAAATCCAGAAATCGGTGGCGAGCAAGTGGCGCCGAGTAAGTGCTGGCGTGCAAATTACCTAGACCTAGGTTGGAAACGATCAGTTGTATATATAAGGTTAAAAAGTGTATAAATGTGGTTTGTATCTGTACTGAACTATGTTTTAATTAGAGATTATAAATTGAAAGTGTTGAAAGTATATTTTAATTCGATGCGGAATGTGCATTTTTCACATAATATCTATACAGCTGTTGTTCTGCACAATTTCTTATTGAGTAGAATACGGTTATTTTTTAGATATGAAGCAAAAACTCCAATGTAGATAATGCTAGACTCTTTTAGGGCAGTCTGTACATTGCCATTTATTAAAAATCAATCCTAGTCTGGCAAGTAATTGGAGTACTTTTACTTATACGAAGTATATAATCACTACACAGTAGCTATATCTACTATGCTTTAATAACTTTTAAATAAGTGTACTAAATGTTATAATCTGTACGCCTTAAGTCTCGACACACGATTTATTTTCCACAGCCCGTTCTTATCGAATTTTGGTTGATCATACTATACTTTCTAATGTATCCATGAAGTTTGTACAGTATGTTCATTAAAAAAATACTCTAGCAGGATTTGAAATTTGTATCAAGGTATGGCTTAGCCCATATGTTACAACTGACAGTCATAATGTCACTTATAAATGACAACACCAACAACAATCACATTTCGAGGTTATGTGGGATATGTGATACACTTCGGCGTATACATATGAATACATTTTAACGGTAAGCGATTCGGAATCGACCTGTTTCGGAAATGAAACGTGAAGATCCAATTATTATTTAATTATAAAGTTCAAATTGTTCAGAAAATCAACTAACATGTGTATACCAGTGTATACAGGCGGAAATTTGTTTTATTACCAATTAAATCGTGTTTTACGTACTGATTTAAAAAATAGTAAATTTCGTTATTTCGCTTTCTATAAGGTGCATGCTGTAAGAAGACACTATACCTAAATTTACCATGGCCAGCTGCGAGTTATTTTTTAATGAGCATACTGTATGTGTGTAGTTTCAGTTAATGTTTTTGGCTAAATAGTACATTATTTTCGAACTCATACAAATATTTGTCGCCATATTGTAGCATTGATATCCAGAAATTTTATTTATTAGTCCCGTATTTAGAATTTGTTCTTACAGAGCAAGTTAACTAATTAACAGGTATTATAAATTAATAGTTTTTGCTATATATCTAGTATATAGTGAAACTTTATTTTTAAGGTGTGTAGATAATTTTCAAAGTAATTCCAAACGTGCCTGTAGTGTTGTTTTGAATTCTTCATTAGTTATGCAACTGAATTTTACACTGGTTAATTTTGGTGGGATTCCCTGTATATTTAAAATTAATTACGTGGATGATAATAGTTCGAAGAGTTATTGAACGGTATATTTTAAGATGTCAGTGACAATCGTTAAAAAATAATTGTTTAAACATGAAATTGTTTGTTTAATTTTAAACCTTAGAAGATTAATAACATTAACTGTACTTTAATTTAAATTTAAATTACAATAAATTTTCGATTCTTTAAAACGGCTTATTTCCGCATCTGATTTATTTTCGTTAACGTTGTATTTAACAACTACTTAAGGTTTACTATTCTAAGAAAGCGTTAATAGCAACCAGACTTTTTATAAAAGTATACACTCTGATTCACTAAAGTAGTTTAAGTTTTAGTGCTAAACTAGAACATTTTAATCCACCTTAAACCACAGCGTGATTTAAATGTTAGACTGTATTCACTATTAACTGTCTAATAATTGTCATCATCAACAGCTTTTTTCGTCTCACTGCTGGTCATCGGTTTTTTTCTGCCACGTGCTTCTCCTCGGCGCTAAGGTGAAAGCCCAGGGATCTACAGTTTAACGTCAAATCTGTCAAACTCTTAAATAGAATTGAGAATTGAATTGAACACTCCAACAATGGGAATCTGTAATTTGGAGTGACGAATATCCAAGCTAGATATGCTCAAAACTGCCATAAGATTGCCAAGTGAAGCATACTATGACAATATTGTTTGATGCGAAAACTAAAACTTCCCGCTTCCGTAATGGTTTGGGGTTGCATGTCGGGTCAAGGCGTTTGTAAGCTGATTGTACTGTTAACACCGTAAAGTATCGGGAAATTGTTGAAATGATCTGTTACCCTTAATTTCTCGACTTATAACGGACAGCGAGAATATATATTTTTCAGCAGGATGGGTCTGTTTATCAAACTGTAAAGATAATTTGAAGGTGGGCTAGAGATCAGCACATTCCTTCTATGGAGTGGTCATCCAGCAGCACCGATCTGTCACCAATATAAACTTTTTGGGGAAAATAAAGCGAGAACTGCACAGCCATCATATAAGAACAAAAGAACAATTACGTGAGGCTGAAATATGGAATAACATAACTCCAGGGATATGTAAGGACCTTGTACAAACCACGCCAAAAAGAATTTTCGTTGTTATTGCAAAAGGTGACTGCACACAGAGATATACTTACAGGATGAAGTACGAACTCGTATTATGACGGTAACAATCAATTTTCATATTTAAGTTAACTAATAGTTAAAAAATCAGTTTTGGTTTCAGTTTTGGTAAATGTAATAAGGAATAATCACTTGACTATATACCATAGGGATTTTGTCGTATTTTATTTTAATTCTTCGTATTTTTTGTAAAACTTGCATATGACGAATTATTATGACGAGGGGCTCGTAGTTTAAGGCGGACTGATTATTTAAATTTTACACCAGTCTTAAATTTAAACTCCTTTAGTGAATACCTCATCTTAGGGTGCTTTATATCTTACGAGACGTAGCGCAGACCTTCTCTCCTATGCATGTGTTGTGCGTTTAAAGTGCCACAGACATAGAGGACCTACGCTTCACGTGGCATCGGAACCACGGGAAGTGTAAACAATTCTACTCCAGAAAAAATTTACTAGGCAGAATATCTGGCTGGTTTGCCATTGCCTTGCGAGGAAGAACGATCAATAAAAATCGGTTGTGCCGGTACTGGGAATTGAACCGAGGACCTTCAGGGTAGAAGTCTAACGTGCTAACCTCTAGCCCACGGTCGCTTCAGTGAATACCAATTTTGTCTAAATACTTAAATTATAGATTGGTCAAAACTAAACCCCTACAGTGAATCTGCCTACCAAAGCCTTTCTTGGTTTTTGGTAGAATGATTCCTGATTGGAACTGTTAGTTTTTCAACTATATAACAGTCTTGCCATATCCGATATTACTAGAAGTTTTGATTGAGCTGTGGTATTCCGTTATTTATGATTTCCAAAATGTTTCTGCCTTATCAATTTTCAGAAACCCTCTGTGTGGCATCAAAGTGAAGAGCAGAAGAACTACTATGAATGAGTTTTTAATATCTTTTCGTCATAAAAGTTGTCGGCAATCTGGATCTTAGTATAGAGTTGGCTGGTAAATTTCAATTTGAACATGAGCGAATTGCTCGTGGACATTTACGTTTGTGCTGCCATTATCAATCGTTCCTATAAACTGCTTAACAATGGATTTTCCTTAAATTTGTGTGAATTTAAATTTACCTTATGAACTAAAAGATCTTTAAAACATAATTTAATAAACGCTAGTTAGTAATTTAGTACAATATTGCATAAATTATTTGATAACTAATTTATTGTTATTCAAGAACAGGAAACTTACGATGTGATGTTTGTCCCAAAGTTATATCCTATAGAATTATTTGATTGTTTATGTACACCCACTTTTACAGAGCCATTGCGGTATTTGTTAAATTATATTATTTTACAGGCTAATAAACTATTCTAGGGCCAATTCATGATAGTTGTGTACTAAGTGAAGAGAGCTTAGACAATTTTTATTGAACTTATTTTAATAAGTACTTTTATATAAAAATTGTTTAGATGTAACATTAATTTGTTTATAATTATATACTATTGCAATGCATAATTACCGTGTAATGTGAAATACGCGGTAACGTGAACGTAATCTACAGTGTAACCAGCATAATACTGTTTAACCGGAAGTAGCCCAGAGCTTTTATTTCAGATTTTGGTATAACAAAGAAAATTCTTGAAATTATTAAATATTCTCTTTATTATTTTCATTAGTGACATAACGTGTTAGTACATGATGGTATTGTCCTAGTTTCACCAGAATGCCAAAGTTGGTTTTAGTATATAATATACAGGTACCAGGTAAAGTCATCTCTCTTAATTGGTTGACGCTACCCGATACACATATTATGTGTTTTTTAAATTAGACTTTCAAATCGGCGCTGAAAGTTCATTGCAATCACATCACAAAACGTACCTAACCCTACTTTTATAAACAAATTTGTCAAGAAAACATTCAAATGCAAACATTTAAAAATATAACAACAAACTTCAATTAATTGCAATAAACAAAGAATTTATAACAAATTATCGAAATTTTCACCGCCTTCGTCCAGACACGTTCGAATTTTTTGTACAATCCCTTTGCTGACATTTTTTAACATATAAGGATGGTTATTAATTTCATTAATTTTGTCCAGTATTCTGTGCTGCAATTCATTCCGCTCATGCATTAGCTGCTGCAAAATGGAGTTCTTTAAATACGGCCGCAGAAAGAAATCGCATGGGATGAGGCCGTAGGATCTGGCAGGACAAGGTATTAATGTGTTTCAGCTAATACTCCATCTGTCGAAAAATTCTGGTACCATGTTTAACGTATCATGTGTTGCATGCACAGTGTTGGAAACAACCAAATGTCAGTTCAGCGTCATGAAGCTTTTCGAAAGAGAGCCGTAAGATCACTTCTCGAAACCTTTCTGCAATCAAAGTGCTTGAAAGAAATCTACGTGGATTTTTCAACAAATAAATTCTTCCGTCATACTTATACCATCAAAAAGGTATGGTCCAACTAGGCTATGCCTTGAAATGGCTGCCCAAATTTCTATTTTTTAAAATTAGGCTTCTCTGAACTCCGTATATGCATGTTTTGCGAATTAATGTATACAAAACCTGAGCTTATCCGTGAAAAAAGTTTTTACCAGTAAGTTGGTATTGATGATATTTAGGAAAAACTGACAATATTCGACATGCTGAGGTTAACCAGCTTCGCGTAATTGTTGTACAGATTGCAAATGGTAGCGATACAAGTGGATATCTTTCTTTAACATTTTGTGTCATGTGCTGACTGACAACTGAACTTGTTGAGATAAATGGTATACAGAGGTTCGAAGGGCCTGTTCCATAATCTGTCTTACATTTTCAATTATTTCTGTCGTTCTTCTCGGAGGATGAAAGCTACCTTCTTTGCGTGAAATGGGTCCAGTTTCACGAAAAACCTCAACCCGGTGATTGAAAGAACAACGAAAAGTGTTATAAGGCAACACAAGGTTTGGAAATTCCTGTCGAAACTCTTCAAAACATTCATGAATTGAATACTGCCATACACGACCAACTCGACGACCGATGCGAAAATAGGATTCAATTATAAATATTTTATGTTACTGTAGCAAAACCACATGTGAAGAGGCTACTTTACGAAACACAAACAACCAATAGGTAGAGATTACAGACAGCGGAATTGATGTTCTGTAAAGAAAGATTCTGTTTTAGTTAAAATTATTAAACCATAAACTGTAGTGTACTTATGTACTTCACTAACGGAATACACAATTTAGTCTCGAAAAAGACTGATTTTTAAAACTGCAGGCTAAAAATCCACAGAAACCTAAGAAATCTAAGCAAACGACCATAAACGCAAAAAGTGAGGTTAGTTTGAAACAGTTGATGTATACTACGTTCACAATGAACTTTTTAACGCCGACTTTGACGTCAAATTTAAAAAACATAATATGATATAACACGGCAACCCAAAATTTTTTTTTAAATTACATTTTATTGTTTGCTCTGCAGAACACTTTCACACAGAACTTTCAGCTTTCCTAGTTATTTATCTACGGTCTATAATCTTTATTAGTTAAATTTTTGCGTTCATTGTTAAACCCTCTTGAGCTACTATTACCATATGGCAGTTTATCTTCACGGCATTCTGTGGACGGTAAACTTTAATTTAAAAAACCTATTTAAGCCATATCATTTGATATCTGGTTCTAACGAATCTGTAAATAACTAACCTTTCATCTAATAGATATAAATAATGTAAAGGTTGTCTGAGGATAAGGGTGTAAAGTAAATTGTCACCGTGACTTTTGCAAAAGTGAATACAGCCATTTAAAAATGAAAAACACACATTTGAAGCGCAATTAATTATTTTTCATGGTGCTTGATCATGAAGAACCTTTCTAAACAACACTTCCTGCGTTCGTAGTGGGTAACTGAATGCTTTCATACCCTATACAATGAACCCCTGATGATAAATTCATACAGTAGCTTGAACTGCGAACATCATATTTAACTTTACTGTTCATCGACTACAATGATGCTGCAACTTTTGCCATCGTCATTCATTTGGTTGTGAGAGCTACGATGTACTGAAAACAATATGAACTAAATGCGTCAGTTAGCATGATTACAAAACGAAGAATTATTGTTAGAAAAATGACTCCTCTTGGTAAGACAATTATCCTAATAATTGTATTTGTATGAACTGCGAAAGCCTAAAAGAAACGCATAATTCACGCACTTTCAAATTAATTACTTTTGGATGCTCCAGTAAACTTTTTAAATATACAATTAAAAAGTTTTAATGAAAAGTGCTTGTGTATTATTTTCTCCTTAATAAAACAAGATTGACCGATTCAGTCAGCTCAGAGCTAAAAGATCCATTTGAGGGGAGAACTTTTATTTTTAACAAATGTAAGCAATTCGATTACACCTCAACTTCGGTAAAAATGTTGAAGGGTGCTTGACGACAAATTTAAAAACTCCTAACTCGTGTTTTAAAAGTTAGCGAGTGCCATTTTAACAAATTACACTTTCGTTTCTTTTCATTTCTTCTTAAAAGCTCGCTCAAGGAGATAGATTAAGCGTGCACACAGCCAATAAAAGTTTTAGGATTTTAAAGAATTTTAAAAACTTCACAAAATGTTCGAAGTGTTTTAAAAAGTTGATAATTTGGTTTAGGACGAACGTAACTGCCTTGCTCTGCTTTAATAAACTTGACTGATGGGCTGATGAAGAATATACAATTTGAACAGCTTTTTTATAATTCCAAAAACAATTCGTTATGTAAATATTTGGATTTACATAAACACAAGTATTACATTCACCTTACGCAAAAATTGTTTCAGCTTTTGTTGGTTATGCTTCGTACGTCGGTTGCATAGCGGAGCACTACAGACGCTAGTTAAGCGCTATTCATGGTGCAGAACAGTCCGCCCTGGTCAGTACTCGGATGGATGGACCAATATAGTGGCATATGCAATAGGTCGTGCTTCGGAGGGCACGTAAAGCCGTCGGTCCCGGTTGCCATGATAGCTGTAAACCATGTAGTTGAACTTATTTTGTCTGTTCGACGGTTTAGGCTAGCCTCCCGATCGGCATATGTGTAAAGAGGGCTCACAGAATCTACTCATTGTAGTTAATTAACAGGCCATTGGCCAACACACACAGGAAGAAGAAGACGCTTCGTACGTTTTCGTTACTTGCTCTTCAGTATTAGATGTTCCAGAAAATTTGAGTTATAATTTAATTTAATTCGTTTGTATGAGTAGTATTTATGTTGCTAATGCAGGGTTGCTCTAGAAAATTGCGAGGGTTTGATTTTAGAAGTATTATAACCATATCACTACAAAAATTGTTTTATTTTATACTCTCTTATAAGGGGGGAAAATATTTAACTTGTATGAGAAAAACAACAAAGAAACTACCTGAAAGAGTGAAATACGGTATAAGCCATTATTATGGATGCGAGTATATCATACCTAAAGTGGTGGTTCCTACTAAAATCAATAGTAATTCAAATATTTGTTTTCGACGTTAAATACGTCCTGATAAAATATTCAGAATAAATAATCCTTTTATTTAGATTATTTCTTTTATAAAGTACTTTCGGGTATTACAGCGGGATCTATTTTCTTATCAGCTAATTCATTTTCTAGCTCCTGATCTTTATTGTCTAGCCCTCTCGTGTATCGGAATACGTTTATTCACAAAACTTAAGATATTACATTTCATTTATATTAATAATTAATTATATCTTGTGTGGGTTGGTCGTTGTAGGATGTGGTCCTTTTCAACCTTGGGCTTTCTTCCTTCGTTCTTGTGGTTCTTGCTTCTGCCTATGGGCGTGTGATTGGGGGTCTTGCTTCTTTGGTTTCTGCGTTGGGATGGTATTTGTAAATTAATAAAATGTGGTGGAGTACTGGCTCTGAGTTTTAACAATGCTCATCGTATTGTGAGGGGAGTGTTTTCAACAAGGTCGAGGAGGTCGTCTGGGAGATCTGGATACTGGATACGAGGGCTATGGGCGGGTGTTTCAGTTTCCTGCGGGGTTTTCTGGGGATTCGGTTGCGGCGTCTGGAAGGAATTCGGAGGGTCGCTTGGGCTATGGGGTTATTGCCGTTGAGGGTACGGGTAATGTACGATTTTTAAAGTTTTTGGAGCCTGGGTTTTCGTGAATTAGTATGCTGGGGTATCGATAGTCTAATCTGAAAGTTCCATGGAAAATCTGTCGTTCGTATTGGCGGATTTGTTCTAGGGCACGAGGTGGGAGGGAGGGTTAGATGGGGGCACGGTATTCGATTATTGGGCGGATGAAGGTGTTGTAAGTATGGTGGAGGGTGCGCGAATTGCAACCTTGAAAGCGTCCTTGGATATGACGGAGCAAGTTGGAGCGGTTGCGAACATTTTTAAGGTTTCTCGGAGATCTGGTAATAGAGATTAGGTGTGAGAAAATGTGATTCCAAGATATTTTGCTTGGTTTGAAAGGGGGATTGGTTGGTTATTAATTGAAAGATTGATGAGATGGGAGTCAAATCGTGGATTTTTGGACATGTTAGGGTGCCTGAGAAAAATATAATTGGATTTGTCGGCATTGAGATTTAACCGCCACTTTCAGGTCGAAGTGCGTATTCTGTTGAGGGCTGTTTGGATTTCTCGGAAAGCTAATTTGGAAGTGCGTTGGAAAGACCAGATGGCGGTGTCGTCGCCGAAAAGCCTGGTTTTGGTTCTGGCTGGATCTGAGACTGGAAAGTCGTGGGAGTAAATGATGTAGAGGCCTACCGTGTTTCAAACTGCTATTTTTATAGTTTTCGACATCCCTAAACGTTTATCCTTTTTACGCGCTTAGTCTCCATATATGAATCAGTCCAAATATCGAAGTGTGAGTGTAAACTTACATAGGGTAGGCTCCCAACCTTCCAGTAAGGTAGTCTGCTAGTGGAGTCAGCGTTGTAGAGTCAGAGTCGTAGTCGTGAAGTCGGAATCGGAGTTCAGGAGGAGTTTCTGGTCGGTGGAGTCGAAGTCGGAAAAAATGCAATTTTGTAAAAATATAAACTTGCGCGGTAGTCCGTTGACTCAAATTTTTTATGTACATTTTTCTCTTTATTATTACACCCCCATAAAATGTCTTAATATTTAATTTTGTCGGAGTCGAACTACTAAAATTATCAGGAGTCGGAGTTGGAGTCAGTGATTGTTTACCGACCCCGCAACCCTAAGCGTGGCTGCCACTTTAGTCTTCAGACCAGTTTTAATGTATGGTATTTCCCCCAACATAAATGTTTTTGATATACCGACAATGTTTGGTCGCCAGAGAATTGTCTGCAAGAAACAAGGTATGCCTACTTACTAGGTGAAGTTGACGGTTGAGGTAACAGAGTGTGCGTATCTGCCCGCATTTATACCGTTAAAATAACTTCCGCTTACAAACCAAGAGGTGTTTGAAGAGTAGGACTATTGAAGAAAAGATGGAGCAGTTGCTAATCTTTGCAGTTCGTTGGCTACGTACGGGATCCCAAGCGTTCGTGGAGAATTTGATTGGTAACGTACCATGGTACATTTGTCATTATAAGAAGAGTTTTTGAGTGAACTCTCTGGTGAATTTTGATCATGCATGGTTTTGTGCACCTCCACAGTTGAATGATATATGTCCAAATTGGCTTATGAGAAGAACTTTGTTTTAGAAGGAAAGTTGGCATTGTCTTCCAACTAACTAAATTACTTGTTTAATTTTTGAGGGTTTTGAGTATCCCGATATTCTTTAGCGAATACTAATTTTATCCTAAATGAATATTTCAATTATGTGGAAAAATACTAAGTTGCATATTTTAATGTAATATCTGTTGAATGCGATTGGGAGTCAACATGACGTCAAACATTCGCGTTTAGAAATAACGCCGTTAAAATAGCGCTGTATAAGTAGAGCCGAGTAAAAATAGTGCTAGGTAAAAGTGTCGCCTTTGAAAATAATACCGGGTAAATATTTACTTTTATTTGCAGTTTGTTATCGTGTTTCTGTGGTATTAAATTTCAACAATGTATAGTAACTGTACTTATCCTTTCCACTTGATTTCATGAAAAAATGAGGTTTTCTAAAAAAAAACAGATCTTTAGCCAAACCAAGCAAGAGCAGTTACTATACATTGCTAGTGTGAAATATGAAATTTACTATCTGAGTAACAAACTGCAAACACATGTTAATTATGTTTTTTTTAGTGTTGTTCTTTGGGTAGACGCAATTTTTACCAGGCAACATTTAGCCCGGTGCTATATCTGATGGTATCATTTTCGACAGAGACATCTTCGCCCATCGTTTTTTCTACCTGATGCTATTTGTGACGATGCTGTTTTTGAGATGCAGTTATCAGCGTATACTATTGAATGCTTCACTCATGTACTTTATAGAGGAGAGCTGTTATTTAAGAGCAATTCAATGAGAAAGTAGCAGACTTAAGGGGATTCTAAACCGACCTGGAAATTTAAAATTTAATCTAATTTTTTGCATCGACAGACCATTATAATTTCTTCCTTGTTCTATGCTTTCTGTGGCGTATGGTCATCTACCTCAACACTGGAAAGAAAACTGGACCCACTGTAAAAGTCAATGCATATGGTGTACAACAAAATGAACGAGTATCATAAATGTAGGTTGCATTTATTGCATTTTTGTGCTACTTTTGACAATATTTTATAGATATTTCTTATGATTTTTTCGACAATTTCTTCTCTTGATTTCAATCTGTTAAAATATGGCAACATTTTCAAAGGTGGTCTATGACAGTAGAAAACTCTACTTTTACCTTATTTTGATATAATAAAGTTTTAATTATAAAAAAGATAAGGGGAGAAACAAAACTGATACTTTTGTTTAATCACAATAGTTGGCTAAGCCACAATCCTTTTTGAATATTAATTAGTAATCAAACTCCTCCAGCTTCTCCACAATTTCACTTATTTCATATAACTTAACGGTTTTCGAGAACAAAGTGGTGATCTATGAAATTCAATTACCGTGCAGTATTTCTTTAAACCAATTTACGTTAGGTTTATATTCATTATTTCTAATAAGTCCTAAGACTTTATTTAAAGAAAGTTTTGCGCACAATTAGCCATGACCGATTGTACAACATATAATTTAGGAAAGAACTAGAAACTGTCATAGTTAAGCATGAAATGTTTGGGTTTGTCTCCATAATTATTTTAATAATGAGAAATTTAAATCTGTTTTCTTTATGCCCCACGGAAATGTATAGAAATAGCATATATTTTATTCTCATTAGCTTTTAAAAGTCTAATTGCAAAGGTTTATCAAAATTCTAAACTTATACTTATTTCTTTTAATCGCAAGTTTTATCAGCAGCATGCGTACAAAAAAGTAATTGACTAAATTATAGGCTTTCTTTGGTAAATTAACTCAATTTAAGTATTAAAATGTCGTATATATGCCTTTTTGAAATGAATAACATGTCATTTTTTACAGCAACTTACATTTTTGCCGAGGGAATTGTCTGCGAGTGACGTCTCACCACGAAATTACAGTGCGCGTGCATAATAGTTGCACTTGTTAATTGCGTCCTTTAATTACTTGGGTTGTCCTCAAGCGGCGCAATTAATGAAGGGAAATAAGCACTTCGTTTCTTTATATCCTTTGTTATTTTTATAGGAAAACGGTATTTAAAATTATGTGTAATTTATATTTGCACGTATCTAATGACTAGGTTTGTTTTGCGTAATCTAAACTAAAACGATGTATTATAGTGTTTCCGTCTTGTTAACTCTACGGTAAGTTTTGTGTGAATGATAATATGCGGATAGAGTGACAATTGTATTGGATGTGATGCTGATGTTAATGGTTGGTTTATTAAATATACATTCCGATTGGAAGAGCACTTTTCCAATAAACGGAAGTTGAAATCTTTAATCATCGTAATGGCCTAGAGAGTTTTGAAAAAAGGCTCTAAGGGATTCTCAGGTTTTGAAAATCGATGAAAAAATGATGCCAAAACATGTCTAATCTGATTTTTTACTTTGTGATCGCCTATAGAAAACGTTTGGTTTGGCGAATTTTTAATGTATTTCGGTATTTCAGTAATACCGGTGGGTTGTCCTCAAACTCGGAAAAACACACAATATATATACATATGCAAAAATAAATATTTATACAGGTTTATGAGCATTCATTGTATTCTGTAGCATCACATTTTATGTAATAAATCGTTCTTTTTTCTAATAAATAAATATGAGGCACGTGTTACCATAAAGTACATATTGTACATGAATATGTTTATGGGTTAATAACATTTTCGGAAACTGTAAAACATACGAAAATAATAATACTGAGCTTGATTTTTAGTGAAATATTTCTGATATTTATCATTCAACCGTATTTCAGCAGTTATTCTTCGATAATAGAACATTATAGTCTTTAGAATGTACCGGTTGAATTATTGCAACGAATGGTAACCGATGTAAAAATTATAGGCTTCTATTACGGAAGGTTTTAGCAAAATTACTATGCATATCGCGTGACCAGGAATTGTCCCGTCAAACACGCTATGATACATTACAGTTGGTTAATTTATTGCCAAAAAAGTATCTATATATGCATTTTAACGAATAGGTATCATATAAATATAAAGAAGGAATAATTATATAATATATGATTTCGTTAAATTATGAATAAAATTAATATTCAACAACAGAAAGGAAGTTAAAGAACTAATAGAAAATGGAAAAAAATAGGGAAACAAGAATGGGCAGATTATTACAAACAATTATATAAAGCCGACAATGAATATCCATTATCCCAACTATTATAAGTGACATAGAAATAGAAATTGATTCGAAATAAGTAGAAGAAGCTGCAAAGGAACTAAAAGAATAAGAAGTCTACTGGTAAAGATGGCATTGTGAATGAATTATTAAAGTATGGATGAGAAAAATTGATAGGTAAACTTAAAGAGTCGATACGAAAAATATTTCAAGAGCAAAAGCTACCAGACGAGTGGAGAACTAATATTCATATTAGATTATGAAAAAAATGATAAGAAGTCATAAAATTATAGAGGAACTAACTTATTAAGTTATACACTAAAGTTAACAATATGCGTAATAGCCAACAAAATTAACAAAAACATCCCTACCCGAAAATCAGCAGGGGTTTAGAAGAAGTAGATCATGTGTAGACGTAATATATGTACTAAGAGAAATTATTGAAAATATAATAAAACAGCATACTTAAGCTTCAGAGATTTAAATACAGAATTCGATCGTATTCAACTTCAAAATGTTATAGGACTATTACTTCAACGACAAATACCCTTAAGTTA